>JAODAL010038875.1:0-38672 GCA_025379985.1 Phyllomedusa bahiana | reverse complement strand
CAAGATGCTAGTATGTGTTACTGTGTTAGTTAGAGCTCAGACAAGCAGGTTTTTGTTTGCATGACTTGCACCTGTTTTCTACCTGTGTTACTGTTAAATAAAATACAGAGGATTTGTATTTGCAGCTGAAGTTTCTGTCTCTGTCTCTATACCTGAAGAAAAGACGTATGCCAAGATCCCGGAGCTGTAAAAGCTCACATATGGTGGAGGATGCAATGGACATATCGGAGGCAGCATTCTCAAAGAGACAATACCTTAAACAGAAGGAAGTGTGATAAACGTATGTCCTTGGTGAAAGCAGCCACCGCACAGTCAGCAGAGTCAGCTAAAATAGACAAGTTGGTGAAACAGCTGATTCAAGCGAACGCTTACCTCCAGCTGATGGCGACCAGCCAGCAAAAGTTTCATGAGGAGACCATCCGGGCCCAAGCTGAAACCAATCGCCTGCTAATTGTGACCCACCAAACCAAGGTGAAGGATCAACAGCAGGTGAACTTGTCTTTGTAGCAGCAGCTACAGGCCCTGTCTGTGCGGCCATCAGGGGCAACAGTTGGGCAGTCAACTCCCCGGCAAGTGGTGCAAAATGCACTACAGAAGATGACAAAGGACGATGACATCGAGGCTTACCTGGGGACCTTTGAGAGGATGGCAGAGAGAGAGCATCTTCCTGTGGACCAGTGGGTGGATGTCCTGGCCCCCTCCCTAATGGATGCACCGCAGAAGGCCTACTTTGACCTGAGGTTCCAAGATGCCAAGGACTACGCCAAACTGAGAGGGGAGATACTGGCCCGACTGGGGGTCACCCTGGCTATGAGAGCCCAGAGAGTCCAAGCCTGGGAGTTTGATCCTGCAAAGCCCGCCAGGTCCCAGATGTATGACCTCTTCCATCTTACCAACAAGTGGCTGCCGCCAGAGACTCTCACACCTGCCCAGGTGGTTGATCGGGTTGTCTGTGACTGTTTTGTTCAGGTCCTTCACATAAGGCTCCAGCGGTGCGTGGGATACACGGACCCCAAAACTGTGGATGAACTGGTCGTGGTGGTGGAGAGATTCAACACCACTGAAGAGTTCCTGGGAATCCGCAGACATCCACTCACGGTAAGGCTGTTCCTGTCCCAAAATGGGGTCACAGTTAATTGAAGGAGGAGAGGTCACCCACCCCAAAAAGGGACCCTGTATTTAAAGCCCGGGACTCAATGGTCTGCTGGCGGTGCCAAGGACTGGGATATGTGGTGGCATGTTGCCCAATCGTGGAGGAGCCTATGGAATGTGGCCTGGAGAGGTGTACCTCCTGGCTTGCACGACAATCTTATTCCACTCAGGTTGCTGCTGGGGTGGACAGATGAGAGTGCGCTGTCACCATTAATGGACACTTGGTGCAGGCCCTCCTGGACTTGGGAGCTTGGTGACACTAGTGCAAGCCCAGCTGGTGAACTTGGATCAACTACACTCATGCCGTATATGCGTAGTTTGTATCCATGGTGACACCAATGACTATCCCACCACATTACTCACAATAGAGACTCCCTGTGGGGTTGCACAACATGAGGTGGCCATAGTGGCAAGTTTACCCAACAGCACGATCATTGGATGTGACTTCCCCTTGTTTTGGGAGATGTGGGGAAATAAAACAACTAACATGTATGATTGGGCACCACCTGTAAGTGATGTATGTCAAACTGGTGATGCTGTAAAACCTGTATCGTTTCTGTTATCAGACCTGGCTGGAGACCCAGAGGAGACCCCCTCTGAGTTAGAAATCTCTTTCTTGCCAGTCTCAAGAGGGAATTTTTGCACAGAACAACTGACGCACCCTAACCTGGTTAACGCTTGGAAAAGCATAAAGGTCATTGATGGTAGACCCCAGGACCCAGGGGAGGAATTGGTCTACCCTCACTTCGCCGTACAGAATAACCTACTGTACAGGGTGAGAAAGACACTAACAGAGGTGGTGGAGCAGTTGGTGGTACCACGGTCCCATGTATGTATGGTCTTGGAGTTAGCCCATTCCCAGTGGTTGGGGAGACTTAGGGGTGGAGAAAACTAGGGAGCAGGTGGAGCAGAATTTCTACTGGCCCGACATTTATAGGACAGTGGAGGAATTCTGTAAATCCTGTCTGGAGTGTCAGGTCCACGCCCTTAGACCCCATTTCTGGAGCCCACTGGTTCCTTTGCCTATTATAGAAGTGCCCTTCGATCGGATTGGCATAGATCTGATCGGGACCCTCCTTAAGTCGTCCAGGGGCCATCTGCATATCCTGGTGGTGTTGGATTATGCTATCTGCTACCCAAAGGCCACACCCCTAAGAAATACCTCCTCAAAAGGAATAGCTAGGGAGCTTTTCCACCTGTTCACCCGTACAGGGATCCCAAAGGAGCTCCTGACTGATCAGGGCACTCCGTTTATGTCCAAAGTGACCAAAGAGCTAAAAATTACCCACCTGCGCACCTCTGTATCCCTAAAAGGGATGTTAAAAAAGGTTGTAGACAAGGATGGCAGGGACTGGGATCGCCTGTTACCCTATCTGAAGTTCTCAATCCGAGAAGTCCCACAGGTATCCACAAGGTTCGAGCTGCTATATGGGAGACATCCCAGGGGGCTCTTGCTCGTATTAGTCCCGACCGTAGAAAGAAAGTTTCTAGCAAAGTGGCATGGTCACTATGAGATCTGCAAACGGGTGATTGAGGTGAACTATAAGGTGTTCCAGCCAGGGAAAAGGAAGCAGTACCAGATTTATCATGTCAACCTCATCAAACTCTGGAAGGACCGTGTAAGTCTGGTGGCTGCAAAGGAGGTCAGGGAGGTCCCAAACAAGGTGTTACCCCCAGTCCTTATCAGAAGTTCAGAGGCAAGAGGTCTGGGAGTTCCTCCAGAGTAACCGATTCTCCTAACTGCCGGGCTGGACAGAGGTCATTAAAATGACATTGTCACGGAGACAGGTCAAAAGGTACAGTTAAAGCAGTATAGAATGTTGGAAGCCCAGAAGCAAGCCATCTCGGAAGAGGTGGAAAAAATGTTAGCCCTAGCGATCATTGAGAAGTCCCAAAAGGGGGTGGTGACCCCAAATAGTGATATTCCAAAAAAAGGATGGCAGATTGCGGTTCTGTAATGATTCCAATTTGAATGAGATCTAAAAAATTTCGATGCCTACCATCCCCAAGGGTGGGCGAATTGAGAGGGTTGGGACTGTGAGGTATATGACCCCCTTAGAACAAAAGGGGGAAAAAAAAAAACAGCCTTTTAACCCCCGGGGGGCATTTAGTATTTTTTCCTTTTCCCTTTGGTTTACTTTGGGGCCCCCTGTGACCCCCGGGGTTAAGGACAAAATCCTGCGCTGATAAGATACGCACCCCGCATATCTGGTGATTCATTATCTATAGTTTGATGGGGTTCCCAATCTTGCTAAGGGTGAAAGCAGTCCTAGAAGCAAAGGGGTAGTCAGTTAAAGGGGGAAAATCAAAAAAAAAAAAGCGGAAGGTCTAGAGGGGGCTGCTACCGGGTTTTCAACATCGGGAGGGGGTCATCAAATCCCAAAAGTGGGGAAAAAGCTAAAAAGTCATTCAGAATTTCCCTAAAAACCTGTCTAAAAAAAGTTGGCCTATCGGCATCAATGCAATTATAAAGGTTTGTCCCAGGTTTTGCTAAATACCCCCCTCTCCAGATTTTCACCAAGAGAAAAAAGTCCCCTGTTAAGGGGAAAAACCCGGGGGGGGCTGAAAAAAGCCTTTCAGAAGTCAAGCAGGTAAGGGCCTGTATGTTTTTCCCAAATTTCAGGAAGGGGTTCCCTTGTGACAGGCCCGGCGGGGGCCCCCGGGGGGGTCGGGAATTTCCCCGGTTTGGGCCCCCCCAAAGCCGTGGGGGCCCCCGGAGGCTGTGCCGTCGCCCGGGGCCCGGGGTACGCGCAGGGGTCACTAAACCCCCGGGCCCCGTGTCCGAGCGCTCAGAGATCGGCCCAGGAGTTGGGGCTAATCCCCCTGACTCCGGGGGCTCGCGGGGTTTTTTGGGTCGGGGGGCACAGCGCCACTAGCGTCGCCCCGCGTTCCCCGGCGGGGGCTGAACGATTGGCCTTCAGCCTGCGGGCGGGGGCCCTCTGCTGACGTAGGGGGGCCCCCGGGTGACGTCACTTCCCCGCCCCCGCCATGCAGGGCGCCCGTACGGACCCGGGGCCCAGCACGGAGCGGGGGGAGCAGGGGCCGGGGGGAGCCGGGGAGGGGAGCAAGGTAAGTGATTGATTGTTTTTTTTTTTTTTTGTTTTCTTTTTAAATCCCTACAGGGGGTTGGTACTATGGGGGGGATGGTTGGGGGGGCCCTGGTACTTGAGGGGGACACTGGCAAAGGGGGGGCCGGGTTTTATAGGGGGGGGAACTGGTAAGGGGGGCCCCTGGCAATATGGGGGGACACTGGCTAAGGGGGGCCCTGGCTACTTGGGGGGGGACAATGGTAGGGGGGCCCTGGTAATTGAGGGGGACATGGCTAAGGGGGCCCCTGGTTTCTTGGGGGGACACGGGTAAGGGGGGCCCCTGGTATAGGGGGGGGGGGCACTGGCAAAGGGGGGGCCTGGATATAGGGGGGGGGGACAAGGGAAAAAAAGGGGGGCTTGGCTACTAGGGGGGGACACTGGCTAAGGGGGGGCCCGGGTTTTTCTATGGGGGGGACATGGTAAGGGGGGGCTCTGGTACTTGGGGGGGACTGGAAAAGGGGGGCCCCGGGATGCTAAGGGGGCCCCCTGGCTTTTTGGGGGGGGGAAATGGTAAGGGGGGGGGGGCTGGTTTTAATATGGGGGGCCCTGGTAAGGGGGGGGGCTGGTACTAGGGGGGGGACAGGGAAAGGGGGCCCCGGGTACTATGGGGGGGGACACTGGCTAAGGGGGGCCCGGCTATATGGGGGGGGACACTGGCTAAGGGGGGCTCTGGCTACTGGGGGGGAAAAAAAACCCAGGGGGGGCCCTTAAGGGGGGCCCCGGGTTTACTGGGGGGGGGGGACGCGGGCTAAGGGGGACATGGTAAGGGGGGGTCTGGTACTGGGGGGGCAGGGGTACAAAGGGGGGCCCTGGTATAGGGGGGGGGGGGATGGTAAAAAGGGGGGGCCCAATTTAGGGGGGGGCCCTGACTAAAGGGGGGGGGCCTGACTACAAGGGGGGGCCCCTGCTCAAGGGGGGGCCCCTGACTACAAGGGGGGGGGGGGCCGGCTACTAGGGGGTCCCCTGGTTTCAAGAGGGGCCCTGGTACTAGGGGGGCCCTGGCCCCCTCCCCATGGGGGGCCTGGTACCTTGGGGGGCCCCCTGGCTACCTACAGGGGGACCCCTGGTCCCCTACGGGGGAGAAAGGGTACCTACATGGGGGGCCTGGCTCCCTCATGGGGCCCTGACTAAAAGGGGGGGCCCTGGAAAAAGGGGGGAGCTTGGCAATCTAAGGGGGCCCCTGCTACTACAGGGGGGCCTGATACCTTTAATGGGGGGGGCCCAACAACCTATGGGGGGGCCCGGGCTACAAGGGGGGTCCTGACTACCTCGGGGGCCCCGGATAAAGGGGGGTTCTGGCTCCCTACAGGGGGGGGCCCTGACTACAAGGGGGGTTTGGGCTCCCTAAAGGGGGCCCTTTGATTACTGGGGGGGCCCGGCTACTAAAAATAAGGGGGCTTGACTACCTAAACAGTAGCAAAAGGGGGGGCCCCCTGACTTCCTGAACCTACCAAAAAGGAGGCCCCAAAACTGTCTGTATGTACCTAAAGGAGCCCCCAAAAACTCCCTGTATAGTCCCAAAGGGGGCCCTAACTGCTTGCGCTATTTAAAGGGGACCCCAATACCTACGCTTACCTTATGGGGAAAACCACCTACCTACGCCTAATATTGGGACTCACCCAAACCTACACCAGTAATAACTGGGGTCCCCAACCTAACGTACCCTTTAACTTGCATAAAAATGGGGCTGTTAATTACTGGGGG
Organism: Phyllomedusa bahiana; assembly: GCA_025379985.1. Lineage (NCBI taxonomy): Eukaryota > Metazoa > Chordata > Amphibia > Anura > Hylidae > Phyllomedusa > Phyllomedusa bahiana. Next base: position 32,727 of record JAODAL010038875.1, on the reverse strand, counting down.
TATTTACCTACCCCCCCTGGGGCTAGGTACCCACCCAAACCCCTGGGGCTGGCCCAGCATTACCCCGCGGGGGTCTAACCTACCAAAATAGGGCCTTCTAGTTACCTTGGCCCCCTTCCCCCCCCCTCCAAAACCCCTTAGGTTTTTTGGGTTGTACCCCCTTCTCCCCCTGGGGGTTTGTTTTAGAGGTGGGAATGGTAAAGGGATGCTGGAAAAATTTGGGTTTTTAAGATTTTTTGTGTAAAATTTTGCGGGGGTGAGTTTTTGGCGGGGGGAAAAAATCATCATGGGGTGTGGACAGATGGAAAAAAAAGGGAATCGGGAAGACCATGAGGAAAAGAACGTCTTGGGGGTCCCGACATCAAGGGTTATTTTTTTTTAAATTTTAATTGATGGTGACCTTAGCAGGTGTTGACCTCTTGTGGTCTCTTATGGTGGGTTTTTAGGTTATACCTGGTGGGTCTGACCCTTGTGGTCTCTTTTTGGCGGTGTTGTGGTTTTACTGAGCTGGGTCTGACCTTATGGGTCTCTTTGGCGGTGTTTTGGTTATCCTGAGTGGGGTTGATCTGTGGTCTCCCTTTGGCAGTGTTGAGGTTTTACCTGGGGGTGTCTGACGCTATGTGGTCTTATATGTTGTAAAAATTATTTGGCGCGGGTATAGTGGGCAGCACACATGTGTCCTTATTGTAAGAGTGAGGGGAACACTGGGGCCCCTTTAAGGGGTCACACTTTTACTTTTTGTGGGGTTTTTTTTATAAGGGGGTGGGTGCGTGCCAAAAGGGGGGGGAAAGGGGGGGGGGGGAAAAATTGGGGGGGGGAAAAAGTGGTGGGGTGGGGGGGATTTGATGTGGGTGGAGGGGGATATTTTATGGGGTGGGGGGAGGGGGGGGGATTTTTTGGGGGTTTTTGGGGGTGGAGGGGGATATGTATGTGGGTGGGGGGGAGGGGTAAAATTTTATGTGGGTGGAGGGGGGGTATTGATGGGGTGGGGGGGATATTGTATGTGGGTGGAGGGGGGGGGTTTTTAATTGATGTGGGGGGGAGGGGGTTTTATGTGGGTGGAGGGGGGGTATTGTATGGGGGGTGGAGGGGGATATTGTAGTGGGTGGTGGGGGATATGGATGGGTCTTAGCCCTTTGGGGCTATGATTGTTAGACTGACAAAAGTGTAAATCATTGTATAACAATACGTTCTGTTTGCACCTGATTTTGTGGGTTTTAAAAAGGGGTTTATGTCTGAGGGCCCGGGAATATTTTAATGTACGTGGGGGGCCCTAGATATTTCCCTGTGGGCCCCGCCCCCAGTCCCCACATGTAGGCGACAGAGTCAGAAGGGGCTTTGGGGCTCTATCTCAAATGGGGAAGAACACCCAGTTGTGTACCTTAGCTGGAAGTTGTCAGCGGCAGAAAAAAATGACTCAATTGTACAAAGGGAATGTCTGGCCCTTAAGTCGCTAAGATACTATTTAGTGGGAAGACAGTTTAGGGTGATCCAGGGTCACTCCCCCTTAAAATTGAGGCCCAAATAAAGGGGGGAAAATCCGGGAGTGACCTGGTGGTTTTGGCCCAAGGATTTAAGTTTGCGTGGAAAAACTTCCTGGTTCCCCAAGCCAAGCAGATGTTATCAACAGTCCCGTTTCAGGGCCAAGGGGCTCCACCAAAGGTTGGCAGAGCAGGTGGATATATAGGCAGAAGGGGAAGGTTTAAAACGGCTATGTATCCCAGCCAGTTTTTGGGGATTTACCCCTTTGATGGTCAGAAACCCGCCCGCCAAGTTTAAAGGGTTGGTGGAATGAAAGGCCAAATTGAAGGTTTCCAAAAGCTAAGGTGTTGACACACGTTTATTAGTTTGTTAGCATGGCTTCCAGCCATTTCCGGGACGCCTTTCATTGGGAGTAAGCAAAGAGTTAGTTGGGTGCTTACTCCCCATGTTCCATGCCAGGCTTTCCCTCACCTTTATAAGTCAGCAGGTAAGCTGACTAGGTGTGGCTACAACCCTGGACTACCACTGAGTCTTGGGAGGAGATACGCTGTGGAACCAGCGTCTGCCACACCACTGTTTTGTACATGCAAGTGTGCTAGTATGTGCTACTGTCTTAGTTAGAGCTCAGACAAGCAGGTTTTTGTTTGTTGTGCATGACTTGTACCTGTTTTCTGTTAAATCTTTTTATTACGCACTCCAGAGCATACAATAACTGAATAAGGCATACAAATTGAAATCGCATGAGTGTGGTAGTCCATAGAAACATTTGTGCAGAAAAGAATCCACAAGGTTACTCTCTGAAATGCAACTTTTCAAACTTTTCACTCCTCTCCCAAACATACAGGTTGAAATATACCATACATTGCACGTGTAAAACAAAGTGTCCCTCATTATTGCTATTATTCAAACGCAAGTGAAAATTTAACAAACGTGTCATATCATTTCATATTCTCAACTGTAGACTCCCCTCACCCCCATTTCTCCAAGCTCACCCCCACCTCCGCCTCCTCCTCGCCTTGGATCCATTCCGTCTACTCGATCCAAAAGTCTAATTTCCAAAAGCGGAGCTGTCCTCCTCCTGCTTATTAGAGAAACAAGAGTTTCTACGTTTCTACGTTTGAAACCAAGAGTTTAGGCTGAAACAGTCCCTAATTGCATTCTGGATTCTCATTGGTAACAATGGGATAAAGTTCCCCCAAACTTTGCGTATGGGTCTCCTTTTTGCCTGTGGCCTCCAGCCAATCCATTTTCATTATAAAGGAGAGTTTTTCTAGGAACGTTTTAAATGGGGGGGGGTAGAAAGTCATGTATCCAGGTGTTTAAAATGGTTTTGACACCTGCCGCCGACATCATATACAAGAGTTTTCTACCCCCGATGCACACGGAGTCTCCTGAACATCAATGTTGCCAAATATGGCCCACAATGGGTTGTCAGGGACATAGTTAGTTAGATGGTTCCTCATGAAAGCCATCACTCACCTCCAAAAATCTCAGATGACCGGGCAGTGAAAAATATCTGCCCCCGGAGCCCCACAACAGAAACACCGATCAGTATAAAAGATACCCATCCTGTGGCCTCTGGTCGGAGTGATGTATGCCCTATGATAAAGCTGATTGCACCTGTTTTCTACCTGTGTTACTGTTAAATAAAATACGGAGGATCCTTATTTGCACCTGAAGTTTCTGTCTCTATGCCTGAAGAAAAGACGTATGCCAAGTTCCCAAAGCTGTAAAAGCTCACACCATCTATATCCCATCTTATGTGGATTGCCATGGTGACCTGTAAGTCTCATCTCGTTTATATACATATCACATTTAACATTTACTGACATTGAAAAATCAAATCTATCAATCCTGTCTGACTTCCACAGATCCCAATATCTCAGTGCTCAGCGAGCTGTATACCTGGACTGCGGAGAGTGACAGCTTCTAGCATACACTTGTGCTGTCATGATTGTGCCCCATGTTCAGAGGGAGAAATCTCCAATATCTCAGGTACATTTTATCTATCTCTCTTCTCTTTCCATAATACATGATATAATATCATATAGATAAGATCAGCGCTGATGCACAGAGATAGTATTAGGGATTTAATGAAAGTCCGCAGTCACTTCTCCTAAACTAAGCAAAGAACCTGAGAACGTGAGCCCTCTCCCCACGCTGGGCTGCTGGTGGTGTTGGCTAACTTTCTGAAATAGATAACAAACAAGCCTTTACCATCTACAATGTTAGGCAGTAATTTGATGAGCCAACCCCAGACCCAGTAGTGGGATGCAGATCTATAGGATGAGCATTATAGGATCTCTACTTCAGCCAACAGTCTAAATACATGTACTTGCCCCATTTTTATAGAGCAGGTTTGTCAATTTCTTAAATAAATTAATTCCTAAAGGATCATAAACTGAAAGAAACAACAGGATTATCTACACACAAATGGTTATCAGCAGCTGCTAAAGATTCCTTCCCGTTCTAAGGTTTCATTATAGGGTTGTTACGCTTCGGACATCAATGTCATCTCACTAGGATATACCATCAATGTCAGGCAGGTGTGGGTTCCACTTCTAGGACCCTCAGCTATCTCATGAATGAGCCAACTCCGTTAGGTAGGACAATCCCTTTAAGTGGTGGCAAGTAAAGATAAATAAATCTCGCTAAATGGAGATATGGCACCAATGTGTTACCATAGATGTGCAGTGAGGATATAGGTCAATAGCAGGAGATAAGAAATCTAATCTCCAACTGCAGCAAGAAAGAAAAGTCCTTGTGTAGGTGAAGGACATAAGCAATAAAGCAGCGCATGTTACTACAAAGAATGAGACATCTATGAATTCGCCATTTTTTTAACTTGCCACCGACACGTGAGTTCCAAATGAATCTAGAGGAGTGTATAATACAACAGTATGAATGAAAGTGTAATGCACCAGACTTTGTATGGCAGTTTCACATCGAACTTTGGTGCATTCTAGGCACATTAAAACATCTATAAAACAGTGTGTCAGCAGTTTTTTGGTGCAATATAATCCAAACAAATACGGCATGAGAATTCATAGATGTCGCCTTTTGTTTTGCAGATAGTGAAAACTGCATGAAGTGTCCAGAAGACGCCTGGTCAGATGAGAACAAAACATTCTGCATCTTGAAAGAAATTGAATATTTATCTTATACTGAGGACGTCATCTCAGTAGCTTTTATCTGTTTAGTAACTTTCTTCTGGAGTCTGACTATTTTCATTCTTGCAATTTTTGTTTCCAAACGTGACACCCCGATTGTGAGAGCGAATAACAAGAGCCTGAGCTTTGTTCTCCTGGTCTCCGTCATGCTGAGCTTCCTCTGGGTCTTCTTGTTCCTCGGTCGTCCTGTGGATAGAACCTGCATGTTACGTCAGATCTCTACTGGAATACTACTCTCAATATCCATCTCTTCATTGTTGGCCAAGACTATCATGGTTTACATTGCATTCAAAGCCACCAAGCCTGGAAGTGTGTGGAGAACATGGACTGGAGTAAAACTCCCTAATTGTGTGCTCCTGATCTGCTCCTCAGTCCAGGTTGTCCTCTGTATGAGTTGGGTGACCCTCTCTCCCCCCTTCCAGGAGTTGGACACACACTCTTATAAGGAGAAGATCATAGTTCAGTGTAATGAAGGGTCAGATCTGTGGTTCTACTCTGTCCTGGGTTATATGGGGATTCTGGCCGCTGTTAGTTTTATCACAGCTTTCTTAGCTAGGACATTACCGGACAGTTTTAATGAGGCCAAGTACATCACCTTCAGCATGCTGGTGTTCTGCAGTGTCTGGATAGCCATGATCCCGGCTTATCTCAGCACCAAAGGCAAATACATGGTGGCCATGGAGATTTTTGCCATCCTGACCTCTAATGCTGGACTCCTGTGCTGTATATTTATCCATAAATGTTATATCATTCTGTTCAGGCCTGAGCTAAATACAAGAAAACATTTATTAGATAAATAGATACGGAGATAGATGCTGTAAAGGAGTGCAAATACCTGCATATACTATACTACCGTACATACTCGAGTATAAGCCCCCTCGGCTTATACTCGAGTCACTGTCGGCGCTCGGGCGCTGCGATGGCCGTGCGCCGGCAGGGACACTTCTTGCTATATGCGACTCCTCAGGGAGCGCATATAGCAGAATCCCGAGCACAGCCGACAGCGACGAGCACTACCGTGGCCCGTCGCTGTCGCCGTTCTCTTCCCCTATATGCAACTCCTCCGGAGCGCATAGAGGGGAAGATACCACTGCAGGGCAGAGAGCGAGCGCTCCCTACTCCGCAGTGGACTCCGGACGGGCGCAAGCAGACTTGCGGCCATCCGGAGTTTCCGGCACAGGCAGCGTGTGTCATCACGCTGCGTGCGCGGCCTGCCTGTGCCGGGAAGATGGAGGAGAGCGCACAGGAGGCCGGACAGCGAGGAGGCGGAGCGGCGAGGGAGTCAGGTAAGTGTTTGTTTGTTTGGTTTTTTTTATTACCTGCCTATACCTGACTATACCTTGCCTTTACCAGCCTATACCTGACTATACCTAGCCTATACCTGACTATACCTAACCTATTACCTGCCTATTACCAGCCTATACCAGCCTATACCCTACGTATAAACAAAAACAAAGGGATGGAGGCGGCGCCTAGCTGAGGCGAAGCAAATCACATCCGGACCGAGAATGCTTGATAGGAGAAATCTTTAATATTCAAACTAGAATAGTACAGCAGTACTCAAGGCTAAAAGTCCGGGTGCTAGTTTGAACTAGCAGGTGAGCCACTACATATGTTCTCTTTTGTATACCCTACGTATACCAGCCTATACCCAGCCTATACCCAGCCTATACCCAGCCTATGCCTAGCCTATTAGAACATATACATGCCTATAACCTGCCTATTACCTGCCTATAAGGACATATAACTGCCTATGGGGGACATATACCTGCCTATAACTGCCTAGGGGGACATATACCTGCCTATAACTGCCTGTGGGGGACATATACCTGCCTATAACTTCCTGTGGGGGACATTAAACTGCCTGAACCTGCCTATGGGGGACATATATCTGCCTATGGAGGACATTAAACTGTCTATGTAATTTTATTGGTATCCATTTTTATTTTTGATATTTACCAGTAGCCGCTGCATTTCCCACCCTAGGCTTATACTCGAGTCAATAAGCTTTCCCGTTTTTTGTGGCAAAAGTAGGTACCTCGGCTTATACTCGAGTCGGCTTATACTCGAGTATATACGGTAAGTAGCACATGAGCAGGATTTTGTCGCATTGTCCTGTTCTAGTGAATATAAGGTATTTGCCTACATCCAGGATGAGAATTTTAAAACTGGAGGATCATCAAAGCTGATAACTTATTGAGTATAACATCAGTTCCACTACACAAATTCTGTAAAAGATTCTTGTCAGCAGATTATCTCTGGAGTCTGTGATATCCGACCACCAGATGTCTAAAGAACAAATTGATTGTAATATTCCATAGAAAGTTCCTGCGTTCTCTAATACTGAAATTTGAATTTGATATTTAATGAGCCTTCATTCTGAATTCCAAGTAATAAAAAGATACAAAGCCAGTTCTGCTCCGTCTGTTCCCATTTGTTTCTTCTTATTCCTTATTGACCATGAAGCAGCCTCTACTCATCGACAGGAGCCTTTTATAGCAGAATAATCAGTTTGATGAAATCCTCATCCTCCTGCTGCAGCAACAGCCTCATTTCCTCTTCCTCCTGAGAAGCTCCTAAAGGGCTTTCCATTTCCCAGGTTCCTGCAGCCACTCCCACTTTCCCAGCAGGCTTCTTTAGCTCCTCCCCAGCAGGCTCCTGCAACTCATCCCCCTTTCCCGCCATTCTTCTCTAACTCCTCCCCAGCAGGCTGCTGCAGCTCATCCCACTTCCTTGTAAGGTTTCTGTAGATTTTACCCAGTCAGTTAGCTTATCTTATTCCTATCAGGCCAATAAAGCAGTTGGCAAACAGAAGCAATTACTAATAATATGTAAAGTCATTCCTGTACGAATACCACGTATTAATGTTTGTATTAATGTAAATATGTTTTAGAGCAGATAAATTTGATTTAATTAAGTAATGAAAAACTAAATCAGCTACTTAAAATCTGGCTTCCTTTACTTTTTTCTAGAGCTCTGGTAAAGAAACAACCTTTTCCTGTGGACTCAGATGGAGGGGTTCGATGAAACATTTGTTAATAAATTTAAATGCTTAGCTTCTGTTACTCGCATTATCACATCACATAACCATTCCTTGTTTGAGGTTATTAGACATCACTAGGATATTTCAAAGACAGAGTATATCATATGTCCACATAAACATAGTGTATGAAGAAGTGGATTAGAGTCACATAATGGAAATCCAATCTTTCACACTAAAGTGTTATATTTTACAAGAAGGAGAAATTTATGTTACAAAATCTATGACAAATGCAGAACGTTGCACGTGGAAATAAAACCTTACAAAATTTCTTTATGACATAAAATTCTTAGCTAATAGATTATGTAATTCCAGTAAAGGAGAATGTGCCAAGTCCACAAAGTTACCATCCTGAGATATCTGCAACTTTATAGAATTGAAACTGTTTTCAAATCTGACCCACATTTACTGTGAAGAAACATAAAGAAATAGTATAATTCGTACATGAATGAAGTTATGTAGAGATTTTAAGGAAGAGATGTAATAGTGGCTGGAGTGGCATATCCCACTCAAAGAAAAATAAAAACAAAAAAATATATATATGAAGACTGTGGATTTCCCCTAGTAAGCAATTTCTCCATAATATTTCACACAATTTCCAATAAATCATCTGTAAAAAAAAATTTAAAATAAATTAATAAATCATAATAAATAAAAAATAAACATGAATCCACCCTATGCCTAGCAGAGAAAATAGAAAAAAAAGAAACACCAAGGACAAACATTGTTCACTTACATCCCCGGCAATATCTTAAATTCAACATTTAGGCCATTTAATTTTAAACTATTAAGATGAAAAATCCAATATAATTCTTTACATTTCAAGGCTAATTTACAATCACCACCCCTTCTATGTATAGGAATTTGATCTATTAACATAAATTTTAAATCTTTTTCATTATGTCCATCTTCTGAAAAATGTTTAGGAGCAGATAAAACTAGTCTTTTCTTTCTAATGGTATGTAACTATAAAAAAAAAATAAGATAAAAAATAATTACAAGATAGAAGAAAATCCAGTAATGATATTATGTATTCACAACAAAAAAAAATACTTTTAATAAAGAATTCTTTGTAATTTTTATTTGTTTTTATTTTTCCTTTTTTTGAGTGGTATATGTAATCATTATCTCAGATCTTTTGTGGCTGTCCTTTGTTGTTGCACCCCCTATAATTTTTTCAACTATATGTCAGTGGTGGGTATGTTGCTGCGACATCTACTTTGTCATTAATTTAATGGGTGGTATGTCGTTCCCATAGGAGGTAAGACATATATGCCCTGTGATCAGGGTTATTGTTGATTACTCCACCCACCTAATGGTTATATGATATTAGTAGTTTGGGGGTTAACATATACCCACTTAAATTGGCATAACATATATATAACATGTGGATTCATCTATGTGATTACTTAAAGGGGTTTGCCACGAAGTAAAATTGACGTGAGAAGTTTGTAAATTAAATAATAAACATTTTCACCATTCATCATTATTTAAAATTCTGGACCGTTTTTGTTTTAGCTGCTCCTTCAGTGATCCATTGTTTGCAGCTCATCTCCAGGGGATACAACCAGTTCTGAGAGCTTCGCAGGCAGCTACTGAGTGTTCATTCTGTTCATGCTGTCATTCTAGTCCCATCCTCTGTCCTCCTTAGTAATTAGTCAAACAGTGCAAATAAATAAAAAAAGAAACATCAATGAGGTCTGTGCATTGATAAAGAGAAAAAAAATCCACAGGTTAAGTTCCTGCAGGGATTTTAACCGAGGACCCTTGTGCCTGGAGGCAAAAGTTTTACCTCTGAGCTACAATGTAGCTACTTACAGTTCTAGAAAAGGAAAAGCAGAAAGGCGCTCAATAGTGAAATATGTTAGGCAGGAGTGTATGTGCAGAAATAGGTCTGCTTACCTTGAAATGTTGTGCTTTTAAGGTCCGAGGCACAACTCTCGTAAACGCTTACTGCTCCACATGGAGCTAATGTCATACGGCTGCCCAGCGTCCAAGGATCCCACAAATAGAAACTATCGTGGTAGTAATGTAGATTGATGCAAAAGAAAAACGGATCGCGGCGCACGTATGTATAAAAAACGGGTGCCAAAGGGGGAAATTACTATACTTATTAAAAATTTATTAAAAGGGAGACGGTAGTCTCACTTATAAAAACAAATTAATGCACGGCCCGACGCGTTTCTCGTGGCACACCCACGCTTCATCAGAGGTATACATGTGTGTGGTAAAGGATAGGTTTATATAGAACAAAGCACAATCCTAAAATGGCGGCTCACACCAATCAGAGAAAGACAGGAAGTGTTACAAACAGGAAAGACACAGTTGCCAAATAACCCCAGATGCAAGTGGACAGGATACCTGTCAATCAATTGTGTGTCAAACTGATGGGATAGGGGCGGTCTTGCTACGAATGGACGAGATACCTGTCAATCACTGGGCAGGAACCTCCATTGTCCATTTGCAACTGGTGTGTTAAAGGCAAGTAGTGTTGCACAAGGAAAGGAAATACGTTTACATAGTGACATACAATTAAATGATGGTCAACTAGTGGTCAATCTTATTAACAGAAACATTACCAGATGCGAGTGGGCACGATATCAAAATATATGTAGTGTATTGAACTGCCGAACTACAAAAAGCCGAAAACATGAGATGCATACGTCTTACGTGTGTCATCTCAGTTACCCAATAAATAATATATTATGTCAGCAGGCAAGGGGCGATCTTAGGTATGTAAAATGTATAGTGAGTAGATGAACATTACTACATCCTTATATCTGGGATGCGGATCAGAGGCCTAAATTTCCTTAATGGGGCCTATCCAGCTACATCTAAATAGATATCAAAACCAGAGAAAATATGTGTAGGTCTGTAATATATAGTGGAAGAACTCCGATTGTGTCCCATAGTGGAAATTATGTATAGCTATGAGAGCAATTAATCCTATTAACCGTGCTAACCATCACTTTATCACAAACCAATAAAAATATTATCATACCCGCTAAAAAGAACATTTCTCCTTCTAACAATATTCCTGTTATATCTAGTCTAGACTCCCTGTCACTTTAAACCATGTCAGAATATGAAAAGAACTTCACCAGGTTCATATCTATTGACTCAGTTCCACCAGAATCCTTAGTGACTAATTCTCAGATTTTATGGAAAATATATCTTTACCTCCACAGATAATTCATTTCTTATTGATATTTCCCAATATTTCCTCTCTCACACAAAAAGCCAATTTTAAAATCAAGAAACATTTGAACAAATAAAAAAAAGAACACAATAATTAAAAAGAGAACTCAAAATTAGTCTTCTGTTCCGCCCCCCCTCTTTTTCTCAAATCACAGTACATGAATTTTTGACACCTCTTCAATTTTCTGATATACACCATGCTCAACACACAAAACCCCAGATTTAACTCCCTCCCCTCTCCGTCCCCTTTTTTTTAGACCTGGATCACTCTCCCCCACACACGAATACCACCTTTGAAAAACTCGACAGAATAAAAAGAAAAAACACTTTAGGGGCTGCAGAGGAAAACCCTCAGAAAAAAAAAAGTTTGCATAAAGACAAAAAACATAGATCCTCCACCATTTACCACCACATCTTTGAAAAAGGCTTTTAAAATTTATCAACATTATCCTGATACAGAGATACAAACTATTAAGAAAGGGTTATTCTTTGTCCAACCAATACCCAAAATCAATCAGTTTGAATTATTCTTGGATTACAAAAATTTTGTACAAAATTTTAAAAAACAAAACGCATTTTCTTTAACCCCCCTCCCAAGTACAGAAACCATTGATTCTGAAAAGAACAAATTCAATCTGAAGCCTAAGTCCACTTTTTACCCTATTCACTCTCAGGGCCACTTGTTAAGGACATTTTAAGATCTAGTCATAACAGACCTACAGAAAATAGAGCCATACAAAGGTAAAACCAATATATCCAAGGAAATTTCAAGCCATGAGGGGTTGAAAGACAATAAAGAACTAGTAATTTGCCCCGCAAACAAAGGGGGGGGATCGTTCTTCTGAATTATGGGTTACCCTAAAAAACCTTAAGTATACTATCAGATACATCTTATACAGTATTTTTCAACAACCCTTCACTAAAAAACAAAAAGATCCCACAATCTCTCCAATCACATAATCTGAAGGGAATTGACATCAAAACAAAACAATTTCTATTCACAAAGAGCCTAAAACTCCTTTTTTTTTCTATCTACCTAAATTACATAAGAACATCACTCGGGCCCCCCAGGACGTCCCATCATTTTGGGTGTCAACTCCCCAAAAGCAATATGTCCCCTTTTGTAGATCTACATCTCCACAATACGTAATCAAATTAGATAGTCATCTAAAAGATTCCCCGGGGACCTGATATCACTTTTATCTACCTTTAAATCTAAAAAATCACTAATATTCCTAACTTTAGACGTTCCTCGCTGACACCCAAATTGAACATGAATTAGGAATACGTTTGTTAACATTTCTTTAAAATCCCATGAACCTTTTCGGAACCCCTTTTAAGGGCCTTTCTGCTCCAATGTCTAGATGGTTCTAAGAATAATTATTTTTATTACAACAGCGCCACCTATTGGCAATAAGGGAAAACCCCTGGGGACCAAATTGGGTCCATGTATGCCAACCTCTTTGGGTCTCTTTGAAAACCCGAAATATCTATTCTTACCCCCCTTTTAAAACCCCATTTTATTATATAAAAAATATATTGAACCTCTTCATCATCTGGCAGGGTCCACAAAAAAAATAAGATCATTAAACAAAATCAAAAAAACTTTGGTATTTCTTTTTAAACCCCCAAAGTTGTAAGGGATAGATTGTTTAGATCTAAAAATTTCTCATCCCCAGGGGCCCAATTTTTACATCCAATTTCTTTAAGTCAGTTAAACCAACAGTTTTTATTAACTTTCAAAGTGCCCCTTAAAAACCCGGTTCTCAAAATCCCTATGGGCCCAACAAAAAGGTTCGGGAAAATTGTTCTGATAATCAGTTTTTAACACAAGCGAAAGGTCTTAGAAAAAAGATTCATAAAAAAAAATATCCTTCCAGTTTATTACTGGGTCATATACAAGAAACCCAAAAGTGGGGCAGAAAGATTCTTGGAAAAAAAAAATGCCCCAAAAACCACTGCAACTTTGCAATCACCGGGGGATACCAATACAATTCCTCACAGAGGAAATTAGAAAAAAACCTTAATAAGCATTGGCACCTTATCCAGAATGAGCCGGTCCTGGGCCACACTATCCCTAAAAAAACAGGTTTAATATTTAGAAGGGCCCCCAATTTGAAGGGTATACTAGCCCCTAGCAAAATCAGGAACACTATGTCTAACACAAGTGATTCCACTGGTCCCATTGGCAGTTTTCCATGTAAATCCAAAGGATGCCTCTGTTGCATTAGCATCACTAATACCTCCACCATTACATCTTGGGTCACCAAAGAAAAATATGATATCAAATTTTCTTTATCATGTAAATCTCAGTACGTAATTTATGTGATACAATGTACCTGTAATTTACAATACGTTGGACGCACAATCTGCCCTTTGAGAGTAAGGTTAAATGGCCACAGATGTTGTGTAAGAAAAGGAGATATGAAGCAAAGTGTGGCCAAACATTTCAATGAGATACATCAGCGCAATTTTGCAGATTTATCCATTACTCCAATGGACTTGATTCACTCTGAAGTATCAAATCGGTTTCAACAACTCCAGAGACGCGAATTATTCTGGATGTATCTTCTTAAGACCATAAAACCCAAAAGGGATTAATGACTTTTGTGGAAAAAATTCGGGTGGTAAACCCCTTTTTTTTTCCTGGTTTTTTTTGTTTTCTTCCCCCCCTTATTTTTTTTTTTTTTTCCCTTTTTCCCTGCCTGACATAATTATTGTTTATTTTTTTAACAACACTTTAAAACCCAAATTAAAGTTTAAGATTTTCAGAAGAATATTTTTTTTGCCCTAGTACAGATATATAACACATGTTTCCCTACCAACCCTAAACGGGACTTTATTTCCCAAATTACCCGGGTTTTTCTTGATAGAATATTTTTGCTTTGATTAAGCTACCAATATACTTTTTTATTTTTTTTTTTCCTTTATCTAATTTTTCCGAAACACTCCCAAAAACATTATGGACTGAAATTGGTTAAAAGTTATATAGTCATAATTTTTTTTATATAGGGCCCCACAAGTTATAGAAAATTACTATAACTAAAAATTTTCCGTTTTACTATCATTTTTGGTTTTTTTCCCCATAACTCAAGTAGGGGCATTGAAAACCCATTGCTCCTCCAGTTTGGGGGGAAGGGGGGGGGGGGGGGTCACATTTCTTTTGGGAAAAATTCTTCCCCAATAAATCCCTGGAGCCAAAAACCCCCTTCCCTTTTTTTTTTTATTTATTTAAAAAGGGGGAGACCCCTTAAACCAGGGTTTTAATAGGATTAATTGCTCTCATAGTTATACAAAATTTTTCCACTATGGGCCCACAACCCCGAGTTTTTTCATTTATACTTCAGGGCCTATACATAATTTTTTTTCTGGTTTTGAAATTATTTATATTTTTAGCTTTGGGTAGGCCCCCCTTTAAGGAAATTTTTGGCCTCGATTTCCCCATCCCAGAATATGGGTTTAGTAATGTTCATTACCCTATACCCTTTTACCTTCCTAAGATCGCCCTTGCCCGTGACTTTAAAATATTAATTTATTGGGGAACTGAGGGTGACACACGTAAGAAGTATGCACCCAAAGTTTTCGGGGTTTTTGTAGGGTTTGGAAGTTCAATACACAATTTTAAATTTTTATAATTTTTGCCCACTCGGGATCTGGTAATGTTTTTTGTTAATAAGATTGACCACTAGTTGACCATCAATTTTAAATTTTAAAGTCACTATGTTAAAGTATTTCCTTTCCCTTGGGGGCAACACTACTTTCCTTTAAACACACCCGTTGCAATGGACAATGGAGGTTCCTTCCCCGTGATTGACAGGTAATTTGTCCAACTTTGCAAAGGGCCGCCCCCAAACCCCTCATTTTTACAACCCAAATTTATTGGGCGGTAACCTGTCCACTTGTTGGGGGTTTTTTTTGGCAACTGTGTCTTTCCCGTTTGTCAAAACTTCCTGTCTTTCTCTGATTTTGGGGTAAACCCTTTTTAGGATTTTGCTTTGTTCAAAATAAACCTATCCCTTTAAAACCCCACACATGTATACCCCGATGAAGCGTGGGTTTTTACCACTGGGAAAAGGTCCACCGTGCAATTTTTTTTGTTTTTTTTAAGAAGAAACCGTCCCCTTTTAATAAATTTTTAATACGCATAGTAATTTCCCACTTTGGCACCCGTTTTTTATACATACTTGTCCGCGATCCATTTGTCTTTTGCATGAATCTACTTACAGTTCTACACGTAAACAGACCTTTCTTTGACTAAAGAGAGGAAAGGCCTAGTGATGTCATCCTGCAGGGTCACATGATCTGCAATTCAAACAAATCACACACACCCCCTTCTGAGCACACAGAGCTGAAGAGCTGGAGACAGGAGGTATGAAATGAGATTGTGGCAAAACCCCTTTAATATCTCCACTCAGTATTTAGGTATATTTCTGTATTTTGTATACTTACTGCTGTATTGTTCAAGTTTAGTCACTGAGCTTGTAATTATGCACTTTGGCACTTTTAGCCCATTTGTAAGGAATGTTTACACTTACTTTTATATTATCACTCGATGTATTGTGAATCTTTGGCACTTTATATGTAACATAATTGTTATGAATTTCACTGTTTTTATTCATAATTAATTCATTATTTGATTGCTGCACTACAATTTCACTATTGGGTTTATATTCCCCAAACACATGTATTTCACTGCTTGAGAAAGGCTCTGTTGTTGAGCTGAAAGCTGGCATTGCTCAATGGGTGAATAAACACTAATCGGGGACATTTATGAATCTGCATGCACCATTTTTGTAACTTGGCGCCAACACACCAGTTCTTAATAGATGTAGATTTGTGGCACATAACACTCAAAATTGGTGCATAGAGTGTTATGCAGCAAACTTTGCATGAAAGTTTTGCACCAAACATTGGCGCATTAAAATGTGTCATCAAGAGCACGTTGTGCCAAATTTAGCCGTACGCCTGTTCATACATCTATAGAGTCGCCAATATACGGCAAGAAAATGGCGAAGGCGAATGTATAGATGTCACCCTAAAGATTTTTTGATACTATACTCGAGTGCTGTGGATTCTTTCTTTATTATTTCCTGGTCTGGGTCTGAACTATTCTGCTGGCATCTGCTGTTGATTATATTAACTTTTTTTTTATCTATCTACCGCATTTTTCGGACTATAAGATGCACTTTTTTTCCTCAAATTTGGGAGGAAAACAGGGGTGCGACTTATAGTCCAAATATACTATCTCAGGGCAGTGGGGGGCAGGAGAGGAGCGATGCTACAGAAAGCCAGAGGCATGGTTTAAGGGGTTATTAAACCCCACCACTGACTTCCTGCAGCATCGCACCAGTCCAGTCTTTTGCTGGCCCGAGGTAGCTTAGTGCAGCTGCTCAGCATAGGGGCTCAGTGCGGCCGCTCTGCACAAGGGCTTGGTGCAGCCACTCATCATAGCGACTCAGTGCAGGGGCTGCAGCTTGGTGAGGCCGGCAACCGTTTGTTGCACCCGGTAACAGCTGCTAGCAGCAGGGATGGAGCTGGCTCCATCCCTGCTCTTAACAGTTTAGACGCCACCAGCTGAATGAGGAGTGGTGCTGTGCACCGCCCCTCCATTCAAGCAACCCCCCCACAATGTAATTGCAAGGGGGGATCAGTTGTCATGGCAGCCAGAGGCCTCATACAGGCTTCCACACCTGCCATGTATGTACACCTATTACACCCTGCCTATGGCAGGCTGTAATAGGTAATGAATGAAAAAACTATGTACAGCAGCACAATCTATCTGTCTATCTGTCTATCTATCTATCTGTCTCATCTATCTATCTCCTACCTATCTATCTATATATCTATTTATCCCATATCTATC
The DNA here is from genome assembly GCA_025379985.1 of Phyllomedusa bahiana. Taxonomy (NCBI): domain Eukaryota; kingdom Metazoa; phylum Chordata; class Amphibia; order Anura; family Hylidae; genus Phyllomedusa; species Phyllomedusa bahiana. The sequence goes on along the minus strand of JAODAL010038875.1, from coordinate 15,974 downwards.
TATCTATCTATCTCATATCTATCTATCTATCTAATCCCATATCTATCTATCTATCTATCTCATATCCATCTATCTATCTATCTGTCTATCTCATATCTATCTATCTATCTCATATCCATCTATCTCATCTATCTTTCTCATATCTATCTATTTATCTATCTATCTGTCTATCTCATATCTATCTATCTATCTATCTCATCTATCTTTCTCATATCTATCTATCTATCTATCTGTCTACCTCATATCTATCTATCTATCTATCTGTCTGTCTCATATCTATCTACCTCATCTATCTTTCTCATATCTATCTATCTATCTATCTATCTATCTATCTCCTATCTATCTGTCTATCTCATATCTATCTGTCTATCTATCTATCTATCTCATATCTATCTAACTATATATCTATCTCCTATCTATCTATCTATCTATCTCATCTATCTATCTCATATCTATCTATCTATCTATCTATCTGTCTATATCTATCTATCCTATATCTATCTATCTATCTATCTATCCGTCTGTGTGTGTGTGTAAATGTGCTTGTATCTATGTAATGGTGCATACATGTGGATGTATATGTGTGTGTGTGCAGAAAAACACTGCATCTGATGTCCAGCTCCAGTGAGCTCTATAAACATGATCTATTCTGAGCTTTATGTCAGGTGTTGTATAGAAATATGTAAAGAAACCGAGGTGATAATTCCTTCAGCTTTAAACTTGGCGAAATCTCTTTTTTTCTATGAAAATTAACCAAGAATATTTTATTGAAATTCAGTAAAATGATGGTAGAAGGGTGAGCAAGCAAATACGATTCTTTAACTTTTTCTCTATGTACTTTTGTTTGAAATGTAACCGACTACAATGACATTTTCTCCCATTACAGAATTTCTGTGTACACAATACTTAATCATTATGCATTTTACTTTAGATTATCCTTATATTAAAGATTGCATGGAATGTGAAATGAAATATATTATTAATCTTGGGAAGTATTCTGTCTGAGTGGGGAATTGAGTGGGAACATTTAGGGCGTATACCTGGGCTAATGTTTAATTAAGACTGCCACGTGTAGTCTCGGTCTGGATTTGGCATATCTCCTTTATGCCATCTTCTATGGGGTCTCCGGTAGCCCCGGTGTACGCTAATCTATATATGACTTTTTTTGAAAAAACATACGTCTTTCCTTCAGGTACTCATCCACATGTCAAGCTGTGGCTTAGATATGTGGATGATGTCCTGTTATTATGGAAAGGAACTCAAGAACAGCTCAATTGTTTTATTGAGATGTTGAATTCATGTCACACTCTTATTCAATTTTCTGCCACTATAAGTGAACATACTGTTCATTATTTAGACGTTGAAATACATAAACAAGAAGGAATATTAGCCACAACTCTATATTCCAAACCTATGGAAAAAAAATAATCTTTTGCATAAAACTAGTCATCATGCTCCAAATGTATTCAAAGGTATTCCGAAAAGTCAGTTCATTAGAGCTAGACGCATCTGCTCTGATACTACATCTTACATTGAACAAATGGAAAGGATCATTAAAAAATGTACACAAATAGGATATGATAAAACTATATTGGAGAAAATGGGTCATGAGGTATTAGCCTTAGAAAGGGAAGATTTGTTGAAGTTGGCAAATAATAATAAAAAAACAACAGAGAGATTTTCCTTCATAAGTGAGTATGGTTTTCAAAGCAAATGTATTGAAGGTATTATAAAAAAGTATTGGCTCTTATTATCTACCAATCCCAAGTTCGGACATTGGTTTAAAACACAACCCAGATTCATCTATCATAAGGGGAAAACATTAGGGAACATAATTACTAGATCAGACGTAAGGGATAAGAAAAATAAACAGAAAACACTTGAGGTGCAAAAAGATGGTACATTTTCTTGCATGAACTGTCAAAATTGCCATGCCATAATACGTGGCTCATATGTCACACACACTACAAAAGGGAATAAGATCAATATAACAGGTTATCATACTTGTAACAGTAAGAACGTTATTTATTTTCTCAAGTGCCCATGTGGCTTAGGGTACGTAGGACAGACTTCCCGCAGTGTAAAAATTAAAATAAATGAACATCGATCAGTGATACGGACTTTCCAAAATAAGATAGGTAAAAACGATGAGAGTGATGAAAGGAAATTTGGAGAAAGTTCAGTGGCTCGTCACTTTTATGAAAGACGCCACGGAGTATCTGAACTCCGGTGGTGCGTCTTGGAGCAGGTTTGTCCCACTGAAGGTATGTCTATTAAAAAAAAACTCTCTTACGCAGAGAAGCCCTGTGGATCTTTAAAATGGATACACTTAACCCCAAAGGATTAAATGAAAGTCTAAACATGAATGTGTTTTTGTAACAATATTACAGTTGGTTCTGAAAAATACATGTTTTTAATGTTTTTATCTGTTGATAGACATATTCATTGATTGCTCTATGTTACTAAGTTATTATATAAGTAGAGTCTTGTATCACTTACCGGTGCTTGAGAAAGGAGGAGTTTTCTTCCGAAACGTCGCTTCCGCTGGAGGGTGACGCCCCCTGTCTGTGCTGCTCTCACTTGGCTACATGCGTCTGCATGCAACTTCATTGAAGTGGACTGATATTGCCAATGGATTCTGCTGTTGCAGATCGTTCATATAAGTACAAGTATGTCTCATCGACTAGTTTAAATACTGAAAATTTTTTTTTAAAGATAGTCGTAATAAACGTGAGTCTTATCATTAATTATGGTCGGAATGTTATAAAAGTGGGAACATTTAGGGGAAAAAATACATTTGCTACTTATAGTGTAAAAATTAATGTTTCCTCACATTTACTAAATTTTGAGAAAAGGATGTGAGAGCATGGGAATTGATTGACAGGAGCATCTTGTGGACTTTTGGCCACTAGACACTAATAGATTTGTAACATTTGATTTTTTTATGTATATGTTTTTTGTGGTCCACAATGACATTAAATTCAAATTGTATTTATTTTACAAAGCACATCATTAACCCTTTAATCAGTTTAGACATATGAGTATGTATGAGGGATTGCCATGGCAGGTGTTAGTCTAATGAAGGCTTCCAGAACTGCCATGTTGCTATTTTTGTTATTTCCACCTGAAATGCCAGAACATGCAGAAGACTTTATTGGATTTTATAAGAGCACATTTAAAACCAACTAAAAAGCCGGCAATGGCTACAGATATCAAGACAAAGACTCTTCAGAAATAACTAGAGGAAATTAATATATGACACAGAGACCACAGAAAAAAAAAACTGAAAAACCAAAATAACCAGACCGGAAATAAAGAAAAATAATGTATATATGTTATAACCAAAACTATTTTTATAAGTAACAAAGATAGTGTAAAGGTCCCTACCAACTTATTAAAAGAATTTTTATTCATAAGTAACCAATTGTATTATTTTATGACTAAACTAACAAATGGTACTGCAAATTGTAATCAAAATGTGAGGAATGATGACGGTGTTAATTCTACTGCACCTCTAAATCAACCGCATAAAAACTCATGTCTGTTAACCAAAATAGAGACATTTTGCATTTGGATCAACATTGTGTCAGGCGCCATCTTTCCGACATGATGCACATATGTCCTTACAATATGAATTTGGAAACCGACACAATGAGGGTTAAGTTGCAGTTTTTTTGCAGCAACAATCATTATTTGCTGTATGTTCTATGTTGACAAATTTTTCAGTTTTAATCCTTAAAGGGGATTTATCGCTTCATCAGTTCGTTTGTTTCATTGTACTTTCTGTTTCTCAGCTCTTCAAATCCAGCGGTGTTTCTTCCCCTCCCAGCTGGGTGTTACTTAACTGAATGGGGATGACATCATCCCTCCCCCCCCCCCATTTCACTGTTGCTCGCTCCCGAGTCAGTATGTTTGTTTGAGATCAGTGGGAGAGGATAGCACATCCCTGCTCTCCCCCTCCTCTCTGTCTGAGTCCACATGTCACTGTGTCATTCCTCTCCCTATGCAGTCTTATTTTGTAAGAGCTGTTTGTTTACATATCACAGGCCTGCATTCAGTCTAGACAGTCTTCTTTGAACTCAGAGCACTGATCTCTTCTCCTCTCACAGCTGGAGGTTTGTTACAGTTGAATCCAGTCTTCTATGAACTCATCCAGAGCAGCACAGATCTGTCTCTCTTCTATGTTTACACGCAGGAGTATTAGGCACCGAGCACAATTCTGCTGTTTTCTGATTGTAGAAGCAGCTGCAGTGTTACTGTGCAGCTCCTGGCTGTGCAGAGTGAAATGTTACCAGCCCCTTATTCTGAGTGACAGAGGCAGGAATGCGCTCTCCCATGAATACGACCGGGGGCCAGACCGAATGTAAATTAATAGAGCCGTCAGCCAATGAAATGAAAGGATGTGGAATCCGACTGGCACTGGGGAACAGTGTTTACAGAAAACGAAGATAAGGGGACAGTGAAAACAAGACAGCTCTGCAAATGACATCCAATTGCAAAGTTGCTTGTTTTCACTGTCCCCTTATTCTGAAGACCATTTAATGTAATGATATAACCCCTTTAATACAAGATGCTTAAAGTTATAGACAGAAGTCAGATTAAATTCAGTGATGCTTTGGGGTTATTAGCAGCGAAATACTGTGATATTCTTTTTTTATAGCAAAAACCCACGGCTGATTGGATGCATTTACAAAAAGAGTTTGAATTGACAAATTAGAGTCCTCTTTCCTCTAGCTTGTAAAACCCCCGGGCACCTACTCAGAACAAAACGGGGGAAAAGAGCTGTATATTTACTATTAAATTATAGGTTCCATCGGACATTTTTAAAGGGTGAAAAGAAGGTTTTCCCCCCGGGGAAAGATTACATGATATTGGAATGTCTGGTGCACGTGATTACATTTTGGTATAGGAAAGGGGAACAATACAAAAAGGGGCCCAAAAAGACATGTTTTTTAAATTTATTCAATTTTTGCAAATCTAAAGCACAATCTCAGTGATACAAACTTATCAAACAGTGTCTACTTTTCAAGCTGCACGATTGACCCAGTCTGAGGTGCATAACGCCCAAGGAAGCCTTCCAAAGGGGAAAAACCCGGAAAATATTCTATTTCAAAGGACTTTGTCTGTGATTAAATCATATGTAATATTTTAATTAAAAAATCACAAATACTAATTTTGGGTTTTTGTTATAGTCAACTTCATTTCCTCAACTTCTTTTTTTTCATTTTTTTACCTTCCATTTTTTTTTTTTTTTCAAACCTTTTAAAGGTGATTTTAATTAAAAACAACAATAAAACACTCTTTATGGCAAGGATAGGGGGGGTTTTACCGTCGATTAAAAGGGTAGTGTCTCAGCCCGCGCCCCGGGCCACCAGGTCCATGGACCACTCCCCACGACTTCCCGGCAGGTTACTCTCCTGCTGCGCTCCCTGCCAGCTCCAAATTTTTCTCCCCTACTTTCTGCTTGTCGGTGGCGAAAAACACTACAAAGGCCCTATTCACAGCCAATGACGACTAGACTGAACCCAAAGCAGGCAAAATCTGCCCCCTATGTTTCTTGGGAAAGATAAAAAAGGGGCGGTAATTGCGAGCGCACTCACACACCCCCCCACTAGGGGGGGCAATTAGATAAAAAAAAAGAACAAAACGATACCTTTCACACCCGCATGCGAAAAGCCACGTATAATACATCGGGAATTGCACAAATGCAAAAATACCAATAGAAAAACCACCAATACATGAGGGGGGAGGTGCGGATAAAGGGATGGGAGGTGTTATCCCTTGTTGTTTAAAAAAGACAGGTGGGCTTTAATGGCAGCACTGTCTTCCGTTTTAGGGAACCAACCCGCGGGTTTTCCCCGGGCAGTTGCTCATCTCTGCTACGCTCCCTGTCAGCGTCCAATCATCTCCTCTTTTCGCTCCTTATCTGTGTGGTTGCTCCTTGGCATAGTTGCTGCCATCTCTCATGGTGACCCAGAAGATCTCTTTTAAAATACCATTGATACAGCCCTAGTCCAGGCTCCAGCGTCTTCCATAAGACTACGACCGGGTTGTCTACATGCCGCCTGGACGTAGATAAGATAGGCAGGCCCCTACATTTAAGGCAGACTCAGGAATTTATTACTGCGGTTCACTTATCCCACTACTTCTATATTTTAGCTAGGGTATACTAGTCTGTATCGGTGCATTACTACTGCTTATATGTGGTGTCTCCAGAATGATATATGCTGATTATTCATTTCTCTGTAAGATGCATTACCATGAATTTCCTTATATATGAGATCTGTCACTTGATTATTTCATTACTCCTTGATTCACTTACCATTAGGATACAATTTTACAATACCAGTCCCCACATTTATTTCCTATACTCTTGCGGACAATTAATACACAGTCTATGTGGTGCATAGATATTCTATGTACAGAATTTTGTATACAATGTATATATTTTGTGTCATGTATTTTATGTCTTGTGATCTTTGGTTGTTTTATTCCTAATTAGTTATTTATAAGTTATTGTGTGTATTATTATTATTTTTCTCCTATAGTAACATGTATGAATAAGGTCCCTTTGGGCCGATACGTCAAGTAAATTTTTCAGTCGCTAGTGCAAATGATCTATATGGAGCATATTTGATTTATATCAATACATTTTTCACTTTGCATTTGAATCCAACAGAGTGCGGCTGAATAATTTTCCTTATTTGTAGGTTAATGTATCTGCTCTATGTGTTCTGTGTCTATGGAGAGATTGTTTTATAGGGCTTAGATTTTACCATAAAAATCAAATGGACACTTTAAGGGTAACCTGTCCCATAGATTGAGCTGAGGACAGCACAAGCTAGTGTCAGACATGCTGGTTCCAGCGCTGTGTCTCTTATAAGATGCAGCAGTTTCAGAGTACAGTTTCAGGCGACGTATAACTTTTGACGCTCAGACGCCATTTTTTTGCAAGCATTAGTAGTGTAGAATGCGCCTGAATCTATGAACCTGTTCTACTGCAGGTCATAGATTTAGCGCTTTCTAGCTACAAAGCGACACTTCTGGCACAGATGAACCCCTTGTAAAGTGCTCTACCTGACCCCCGATCTCAGGCGCATTACAAAGTGCCGTGGGTGCTCTGTAATGCGCTTGCTATTGGAGTGCGCCTGGTTACAAATATAGCAAACAGATCTTCTCAAATATGGAAAATTTGGGATTTTTATACCTTCCAGTTCTCATTTTCTGCCCAGTCAATGTCAATGTGGTCAACAAGAATCAAGGATGGTAGGTGTTACACATTAACTGATTGCAAGATAGGAGGGGTTCCTCACGTTTGATAACTTTAATTGATATGATATGTACCTTGTTATGGCAGTATATATATATTTATTTTTATTTTTTGGGGGGGGTCTAAAAGATAAAGAATTTTAAAACAAAGAAGTTCTTGCAGAGTTAAAAGGCCTCAAGTTGCCACTGGTACTTTTTTTAGTACAAGCAGTGTTTAAAGGGGTTTTCTCGCCATGCTGTTTCACAGAGCCACAAGCAGCTTTAGTTTCCTGCTTCCTGTCTCTTCCTGGTTAGACTGTGGGGGGTTCTATAGCAGTGATTAGCATATCAGCTCCGTATTCCCAGCTCTTCTACTTGTACTGACATTGAGTGCAGGAGACGGCTTCAGAGCTCAAAGTAAACAATTAAAAGTAATTGATCTCATTTGTTGGTTAAGGATCACGCACTCTGTTCTCAAGCTGCCGTCCGTCCTGTGTGGCAACCTTTGGTGACTCAGAACAGATAAAATCTCTCTTTCCTTCTGACCAGGCAAAAATCAAAAGAGGAATGTGTTAAGAAAAAGTCTTGACTTTCCGGTCCCTACATGATGAAAGCTGATCTTTGTAGCGAGACAACCCCTTCAAGGTTATTTGTTGAATAAAATATTATAATGCAGTGGTCGTTCACTTCAAACACAAAGTATGAATCAGGATTACTCTAACATCCTATGAACAATAATATTTGTTTTGCAATTCACAGTTATTGTAGGTTACCACATGGACGTCAGGATTCTTGACCTTGTTTCCATTTGCAGAACTGCAGTGTATGTTGTCCTGAATTTACATTGACTTAATCATGAGAAAGATCAACTTGGTACCTGGAGTGCTGTTCCTTCCTCCAAGATTTTTAATTCTATTATTTAGGGGCTAGTCTGGAGTAGAGATGGGCGAATTTTTCAAAAATTCGATTCGGTGACTTCGCCGAATTTTCCGACAAAATTCGTTTCGGTCCGAATTGCTTTGGGACAAATCGCATTAAAAAACAGCTATTTCCAGGCTACACAGAGCCGGTAGGGTGCTGTAGAACATTGTGCCATGCTCAAATATGCAGAGGGAGCTTGGTTTGGTCTTCATACAATGTTGTGTTTTAGTATGACACGCAGGTGACTGCCGCCGCTCTTAGAATCGCTTCACTATAAAATTCCCTGGGCACTTAAGAGGGCAAAACTGACCAAAAAACTCAAGCGGGAATGTAGCCTGATAAAGTCATGCCAGCGAAAGCTGGAAAAAAACAAACTGAGAGCTCAGGTGGCAACATCAGTGACAGAGTGTGGAGGTGATGGCGGCAGCCACAGCAGCATAAGGTCAGAGAGTGGCACAATGACATACTGGAGGTGGCAAAAACAGGAGTAGGCCACAGAGTGGCACAATGACAGAGAGTGGAGGTGACGGCGGCAGCCACAGCAGCATGAGGTCAGACAGTGACACAATGACATTCTGGAGGTGGCAAAAACAGAAGTAGGCCACAGAGTGGCACAATTACACAGTGTGGAGGGCACGGCAGCAGCCACAGCAGAAGCATGAGGTCAGACAGTGGCACAATGACAGAGAGTGGAGGTGGCACCAACAGGAGTAGGCCACAGAGTGGCACAATGACACAGTGTGGGGGTTTACAGCAGCAGCACAAGCGCAGCATGAGGTCAGACAGTGGCACAATGACATTCTGGAGGTGGCAAAACAGTAGAAGGCCACAGAGTGGGACAATGACAAAGAGTGGAGGTGACAGCAGCAGCAGCATGATGTCAGAGAGTGGCACAATGACACAGTGTGGAGGTGGCACAAACAGGAGTAGGCGACAGAGTGGCATAATGACACAGTGTGGAGGGCACGGCAGTAGACACAGCAGCAGCATGAGGTCAAACAGTGGGCACAATGACAAAGGGAGGTGGCAAAAACAGGAGTAGGCCACAGAGTGGCACAATGACAGAGAGTGGAGGTGACGGCAGCAACAGCATGAGGTCAGAGAGTGGTACAATGACACAGTGTGGAGGTCACGGCAGCAGCAGCATGAGGTCAGACAGTGGCACAATGACATTCTGGAGGTGGAAAAACAGGAGTAGGCCACAGAGTGGCACAATGACACAGTGTGGAGGTTACAGCAGCAGCCACAGTAGCAGCATGAGGTCAGACAGTGGCACAATGACATTCTGGAGGTGGCAAAAACAGGAGTAGGCCACAGAGTGGCACAATGACACAGTGTGGAGGGCACGGCAGCAGCGCAGCAGCATGAGGTCAGACAGTGGCACAATGACATTCTGGAGATGGCAAAACAGTAGTAGGCCACAGAGTGGCACAATGACAGAGAGTGGAGGTGACGGCAGCAGCAGCATGAGGTCAAGAGGGGAAACAATGACATAGTGTGGAGGTTATGGAGCGCAGACCACAGCAGCAGCATGAGGTCAGACAGTGGCACAATGACATTCTGGAGGTGGCAAAATAGTAGTAGGCCACAGAGTGGCACAATGACAGAGAGTGGAGGTGACGGCAGCAGCAGCATGAGGTCAGAGAGTGGCACAATGACACAGTGTGGAGAGCACAGCACACCACAGTAGCAGAAATGAGGTCAGACATTGGCACAATGACTACTGGGAGTGGCAAAAACAGGAGAAAGGCCACAGAGTGGCACAATGATACAGTGTGGAGGTTATGGCAGCAGCCACAGTAGCAGCATAAGGTCATCAGGGGCACAATGACATTCGGGAGGTGGCAAAACGGGAGTAGGCCACAGAGTGGCACAATGACACAGTGTGGCGGTTACGGCAGCAGCCACAGCAGCAGCATGAGGTCAGACAGTGGCACAATGACATTCTGGAGGTGGCAAAAACAGGAGTAGGGTGTGGAGGTGGGTGGCAATACCAGTCCCTGGTAAAGATGGTGGTAGGCAGATGATGAAATTTGGCAGCAGATGTGTGGCATCGGGCGGGTGGCGGCATCAGAATAGTGGCTGAGGCAGGTAGTTTGAACCCAGACTCAATCTCACAGTTTGGGGTGAGGCGTAAATGGTGATGTAGTTCTGACGCCTAAGGCATTGGTGTGTGGAAATCCTGGCCGATCCACGCCTGATTCATCTTGACAAAGGTCAGTCATTCCACATTTCCTGTGGACAAGCGGGTTCTCCTTGGGTAACGATGGCCCCGCCGCACTGAACACCCGCTCTGATGCCACACTACTGGCCGGGCAGGACAGCTTCTCCACTGCAAACTCGGCAAGTTGCGGCCACACATCCAGTTTGGCTGCCCAGTAGTCCGCGGATCTTCTAACTGGGGTGGCAGAGTGCTGTCCAAGTAGGCCACCACCTGTTGGTTCAGGGTCTGCTCCAGGTCCTGCTGGTGCTGATGGCGACTGCCCTCCTCACTAGGCGGGTGAAGGAAGCTGCTCATCAGTGACTCCAGACTTAGGTTGCTGCTGATGGAGCTGGTACTGCTCCACCCCCCCCCACCTTCCTCCAGCAAACCTTGGCAGTAGTACATGACGCTGAAGAACCCCCCGGTCAGGACCTTTCAAAAGGAGAGACGATGCCGCACATAGCAGCGGGCCAACTAACTACGGAGGATTTCCCTATAGTATTGGAATTTGTCCTCCCTCTCAGTAGCTGGGAAAAGGCTCCCATTTTGGACCGGTAGCGAGGGACCAATAGGGTGGAGAGCCAGAAGTCATCCCTCTGCCGGATGCTGACTATTCGGCTGTCACTACCAGGGAAATAAGCATTGTGCGGGCCATCTGCACAAGTGACTCCGAGGGGCTCCCTGCCTCCATCTCCACTGTATACTGCCACCGGTGCTTGCGGTCATCTGCCTCATCTTCCTCATCTCCCTCTACCTCCTCCAGCTGCTCCTGCTCCTCCTCTCTTGTCACCTGGGTAGAAAATCCACTAATTTCACCAGACAATGCTTCTGCTCCAATGTCCTCCTCCTCCTCCTCCAGTTCAGTCCCACGGACTCATGTGGCCGTGAGATGTAGTCCCCACGTCTCCACCCCCTGCCCGGACAGATTTTTCAGCATCTGTTCCTGGACATGAAGCAATGGAATGACATAATTCATCCCATAGTCCTGGCGACTGACAAATAACGTCGCCTCCTCAAATGGCCTCAGCAAACGGCAGGTGTCAAGCATGAGCTGCCACTGGCTGACATCAAAGTTACACAGGAGAGTACTCCTGTCCACCTGGATCATCAAAAAATCGTTAATGGCCTTTAAATGTTCATAAATGCGGTCCAACATGTGCAGGCTGGAATTCCAACGGGGGGAAACATCGCATATCAGAGTGTGTTGGGGGAGGCCGTTCTGCCGCTGCAACTCGAGGAGGGTGTTCCTGGCTTTGTAGGAATGGATGAAGTGCATCCACAGTTTCCTGGCCATTTTCAGAAGCTTCTGAAGATCGGTGGAAGACTTCAGGAACCTTTTCACAACCAGATTGAACACGTGCCCCCATGCAAGGCGATGGCCCCTCCCTCCTCAGTTGCTGCGCGGACACCATGTTACTCCCATCACCATGGTTCCGATTTTGCAGCTGGCGCGAAAAAAGCCACACTCGATTTCTTGCTGCATGACGCGGAGCAGTTCCTCCCCTGTGTGATTCGTTCGCCGAGGCAAGCCAGGTGTAGAACTGCGTGACACCGGTGTGCGCTACACATGTGGTATGATGGAGCAGTTTCTTGTGGAGGCTGATGTGGGTGGTGGTGGAGGAGGAGGCGGACATTGGCGCATAAGCCGGTTTTTCAAACGTGGAGGAGAAAGCGGCGTCTCCTGTCCAAGTTGTTGGTGTGCCTGGGCAGGAAGCACATTCACCCAGTTGGGCCATAAAGGACATGTACTGGCCCTACTGTAGTTACAGCTCCAGAACGTCCGCGCTGCCGTCACCTTGGAACAAAAACCCATAAGCTCAAGGACTGGCCCACCTTCGTTCTACATATTATGAATGCTGGTACTGCCTTTTTGGAAAAGAAATTTACGGCTTGGAACTCTCCATCTCGGCTCGGCACAACCATTAGTTCTCTAAAACGGTGCAGAGTCCACCATTTGGAAAGGGAGGGACTGCAGTACCAACAACTTGGACAGGAGCACGGTCAGCTTCTGCACCTTAGGATGGTTGGACGCATACTGTTGTCTCTTTGCAAACACCTCGTTGAACGACTGCTGCCGCCATAAGTAGCGAGGAGCAGGAGCATCTGGACCGGGCGATGATGTCAAAGAGAAGCAGCTCCCTTCTGCAGAGGTTTTGGGGGCCTTGACTGGCTGCAATGGCATGCATGCCACTGGGCGCTGCTGCTGCTGCTGTTGCTGGGGCGGCAGGATGGACCACCAAAACTGAGCCACATTTCCCAGGCCACCGGAGGTGACGCTGCATGGGGTTGATGCAGGGCCGTGGTGCCAACATTAGCTCCCTGGCCACGCTGCACTTTCTTCTCCCCAAGATTCTACATATACCCATATTCGGCTCCTCCGGTGTCTTAGCAAAGAACTGCCACACCACCGAGTATCTGATTTAACCGCCAAGGGCTCTGCACTGAGTGACTACTGCCGCCGCGGGCCTAGCGGGAACCCCTGTGCCGCTACTTTCTTGGACCTGCGAAGGGGGTTTTTTCTACCCCGTGACCGCTTGGCTCCCGACCTCACACTGCTGCTACCCTGCTGACTCACGGCCAAAACCAACCCACTGGCTGCTGCGCCGCTGCCTGACGCCAAGCTGACCCCTCTTCTCCTGACGATGATGAACCCTTGCTTCACCCAGCTTCCCAAGTGCGGTCGGGCTACATCATCATCGATTTGTGACAAGCTGTTTCATCGTCACGGGCTGTCCTCATAAACCGGTCTTGGTATGCAGAGGCTAAACCCCTCACAACATGACCTCCCATGCCACTCTCCACATCTAAAACTTTGCCGCCTACTGCAAGAAGCAGGGGATATTGGCCCCATTTTTTCGCTGCCAATAACTGCTGACTGCCCTCCTCAAATTATTCATCCTCGCTGTATAGTGGCGCTGAGCCCAGACCACATAGTAGATCTCTGGCTGAGGGAACCAGATGGGACAGAGGCGGGTTGAGGACAGGTGAGGGCCGCTGGTCAGCACACGGCCGCTAGATGACAGCGGCAGTTGTGGCCTCACCGAGTGACTCCTGCTGCAACATTCCCTTGCTGTGCTGCGACCTGGGCCTGCTCCAGGAATGTTTTTGCCACTGCCTTAGCAAGGGGATGAGCCTGCCACCTTTCTGTCGACCATACTTTTTTTTGTTCTAAAATGTACAGACACTGTTTGATGAAGATATCTGTATATGATAAATACCACCCCGTATTTGACTCCAAATTAATCCACTAAGAAGCTTGGGTAACCCTGATAAAATTGGGCTCCACAAATGGGCAGGGAAAAAAATTTACTTGTATGTGCCCTTTAAAAACACTGTGTATTTACTGAATATAAAAGCAAAACAGGCTTAATTAAAACCCCCGGATGTAAATTGCGCAAAAGAAATATGCTGCCAACAATTATCAGCTTGTAGCGTGTTAAAATGGCGTGATTTACGGTACACAACAACAGAAAAAAATTTAATTAAGTTTCGGTTATGAATTATGCTACAGGCAAAAATTTCTTCTTTGGAGGTGAAAAAGAACGTTTCTTTTAGTGATCACAACAGCAGAACAACGCTTAATTAACCCCTGGATCTAAATTGCGCAAAAGAAATGAGCAACCAAAAAAATTTCCAGCTTTGAGCGTGTTTTAATGGCGTGTATTTACGGTACACAACAACAGAAAAACTTGTAATTAATCTTCAGTTATGAATTATGCTACAGGCAAATTCTTCTTTGGCGGTGAAAAAGAACGTTTATTTTAGTGATCACAACAGCAGAACAACGCTTAATTAACCCCTGGATCTAAATTGCGCAAAAGAAATGAGCAACCAAAAATTACCAGCTTTGTAGCGTGTTTAATGGCGTGTATTTTACGGTACACAACAACAGAAAAACTTGTAATTAATCTTCGGTTTATGAATTATGCTACAGGCCCAAAAATTTCCCTTTTTTGGCGGTGAAAAAAAAACGTTTCTTTTAGTGATCACAACACAGAACAACGCTTAATTAACCCCTGGATCTAAATTGCGCAAAAGAAATGAGCAACCAAAAATTAAGTGGTATTTGGATTGTAAAAACGCTGTTTCTTTAAATTTAATACAGCCCGAACAGGCTTAGATAAAACCCTTGGATATTTAAAGTGCTGAAGAACTGAGCAGATAGCATTAAAATGTATATGCACTGCATTGGACACACACTGGACTTCAGTTCCAATCCCCACAAAATCAGAATTAGAACATCAGAGAAGCAGTCTCTGAGACAAGCTGTGACACCCCCCAAAACTCGCTGTATAAAAGTGAGTTTTTTAGTATTAAATATCATAAGCAGCCGCGGCAGCACCTTTCCTACTCAGTACAGTGAGAGCGGTATGAGCTCCCACTGTTGCGCCCGGACGACCCGAATCCCGCCGGTCCCCTTTATTTGGGTTCATCTCTGCACATGTCATGTAGGCTATGCCCTTCTTCCCCCCAGAGTGCTTGCCCCATGTAACGCCATGTGTCACAGCCATTTATCAATCAAAAGCACACTTCGTTCACCCGAAGTACCCCAAATTTCGACTTCGTTCAGAACCAAAGTTTTCCTGAAATTCTAAACGTATTCCACTTAGTTAGAATCAATTCGCCCATCTCTAGTCTGGAGTCTTAATTTACTCAGGGTTTTTGTCTGGAATAATTTGTTTTACCCTGTTTGGGATCTCAATCTATTTATGGGTCAAGTCTGAATTTAGTACTCTGGTCTGGATTAGTGTTGGGGTCTGGATTAGTGTTGGGGTCTGGATTAGTGTTGGGGTCTGGATTAGTATTGGGGTCTGGATTAGTGTTTGGGGTCTGGATTAGTATTGGGATCTGGATTAGTATTGGGGTCTGGATTAGTGTTGGGGTCTGGATTAGTACTGGTGTCTGGATTGGTGTTGGAGTCTGGATTAGTATTGGGGTCTGGATTAGTATTGGGGACTGGATTAGTATTGGGGTCTGGATTATTATTGTGGTATGGATTAGTATTGTGGTCTGGATTAGTACTGGGGTCTGGGGACTGAAGCATAAGAGACTCTGAAAAATTGTACATAAGTGTTTAGGTCTTTCTGTTATTTCTTCATTCTGTTCTGTATGCAGCCTTGTCATTCAGCTTCCATGCCCTGGATCACCTTCCAAAAAAATGTTAGGATTATGCTTCCGGATTATGCTCGCACTTCTCCAGGTGAGTTATTACCTGTACTATTTAAGCAAGCTCATTCCAATTCATCTTCCTGCCCACTTTGCATCTACTACTGATTGAACATCATGCATTTTAATACCAGCCATCTGGCAGCGGCACTTCATATCTTCATATCTGCCTAAAGGGACGTAAGTCTGTATCTTACTTTTGCAAATGTTGCAGTTTGGGTTTCCCCGATGAACCTGGTCTATTCCTGCCGGAGAAAACGCGTCGGGAGTTAAAGCAGGAATATAGAAAAAAGATAATTAAGGATAATTTTATCTATCCCTTAAATCATGTTTTTGATCTTTGGAAATTTTTGTCCTTATTTTCCAACATCTATCATTGTGCTACATATTGAATTATGCATTTATATCTTCCCCCAAAAATAGTTTTTTGTGCTTA
>JAODAL010038874.1:0-38672 GCA_025379985.1 Phyllomedusa bahiana | reverse complement strand
GTTAAACCAATCAAGACCCCTCCATTTCATATAGTGCTCTGGAAAAATTAAAGGGGAGCTCTGATTGGTTGCTATGGGCAACAAAGTGAATTTTAGACCTAGATAGTTTTCATACATGTGGCCCAATGGGTCTTATCTATGAAAACTGTCTAGGTCTAAGACCTTCTTTATTGCCCATAGCAACCAATCATAGCTCTCCTTTCATTTGGTTTAGTAACCTGGAAAAAATAAAGGGGAGCTCTGATTGGTTGTTATGGGCAACAAAGAAAGTCTTAGGTTAGGTTCACACGGTGTAATTGCAGGACGTATTTCGCCCAACAATTACGCTGTGTATACAGGGGCGGGGTTGGAGAGGGGCGGGGATAATTGACACGTCACTTCTCTCCCCGCTCCAAGTATTGTGTGAGCAGGGAGAGGAGACGTAATCCATAGTTCTCTATGAGAACTGTGGATTACCGTAATGAATGGGTCGTATCTCGCCCCGTATTTAGCGCAGTATGGCGCGAAATAAGGGGCGAGATACGTCCCATTTTAAGCCGTGTGTACATAGCCTTAGACCAAGACAGTTTTCATATATGTCCCCCTATATGCACACAAAAAATGCTGTGTACAGTATGTATCTCAACTCAAATGTATCTAGAGAATGAAGGAGACCCAGCACTGATTTATCACTTTGTCTTATTTACAGAAGGTGATCATGGCACCAGTGTGCAGGGAAACCCAGGGGAGGGATATTCAGGGCTAAATCAGTGCTGCAGTTCCTTCATTCTCAGGATCAGTAGGAGTCCAAGAACGTCAAACACTGACCCATCATAAAATATTGGCATATCCTAGATACAGTATAGGTTGTTATCAGATGGGCAAAACCTTTTTTTATGCTTTTAATATACAATAGTTGGTGCATAGACTTTGTTCATGGTGTAGTTTTATAATTATAACAAAGTTTTTTTTATGGTGTAGGCTTTCTTCATATGGTTTGTGTAATGTACTGGAAATATCACAACCTATGATCTTTACATCCCTAGGAGAACTTGTGGCTGGACAGCGTTTCTCTAATAATCAAGGATTCATTTGAAGGAGAATTGATGATTATTGACAACCTCTCCGGCTCTGTTTTCCATCACTACTCCTCACCGGCCGTGTGTGAAAAGTGCAACCACGATAAGCAGGAGGTAAAATTTACCATTCTTTTTACTTGTTTAATCTTTATTAAGCAACTTTAGTGAATGCGCGATCAATGTAAAGTTCAGACAAGTGATATTACTTTGGTTAGTAGCAAATACATTTTTTCATTTGCATGCCAGGCTGCAAGAATATCCCTGCTTAGAATCTGAAAGCTTGTCAACTGTTTGCAATGAATTGTGAATACAGCTCTGGACTATAATACAGGCTCTAACTCATGATGAGAACAATTCAAGATATTCAATGTATTTACAATGCTCAAAGGTGAACATTCACTTTTAATGGATTATATGATCCCTGGGGATTTGGCTTCATGTTCAGAAGCTAGAAAGGGTCATACATTCTCGCCGCTGCAGGAGAAATGTGGCATTATATGTTGGTCAGTCAAATAAATGACAGACTGTGTGAAACATGGACTAGCTGGGTCAGCAAGAACAAGGGCTGCTCTTTGTAAGCAACTCTGGTTATGAAGAAGAGGATCCCCTATGTGTGCTATCCCCCAATAAAAATCCATTATGATTCATCATGTTATGCTGTTGGGTAAACACCTCCACATTGTACAATTGTCTCTCAATTTTAATTGTTTTTTGGAATGACCATTTTATTTTGAAGCTATGAGTCTATGGAAAACTGGTAACCGGTTACAAGACCCCAAAATGTCACCAACACAATGCAAAATGAAGTTTAAGGGAAATCACGCAGATAACTAATACAGATAAAGCAAGTCCTTACATATAACAGAAAGAGCTGCTGGAAGCTGGAAATCACTTTCTGTTTTAGAGATTGGGTTATGTACTTTATTTACAATGTACAGGAAAAAATTAAAAGGGGCCACCCTCACCTAGAACCCAAAAGTGAAGCTCATCCTGGCATATGTAAAAAGCACTGTAATGTTAAGAGGTGCTACTAGACCACTAATCAGTGCATGGTCTTCACCAATACTTTTTTTCTAGAAGTAAAATATCCATGATAATTGGCTGGATCTTTCAGACAATCACATGTGCTGCAGATCATCAGTATCTGTGACATTGTATGTTGAGTATGAAGAGGTAGGGGGTGGCACCATCCCCTACAAACACTAGTATGTGGTTTTACTGTATATTTGTAAATATTGTAAGGTGGCAACAGCAAGAAGGATGTACAATGGCGTATACATCCCGGTCAGGGTCCTTGCGTGCACCTTCACATGTCCTGACACATGCCCACAAGCTAAGGAGCCTTGGGGGAATGAAAGGCCAAAGTTAGATGGGTGTCGACAGTATAGACTATCGACATATGTTTAACACGTTTAATGGTAGTATGGCTTTCAGCCTTTCCTGGGTCGGCCTTTCATTGGGAGTGAGCATAGAGCAGGGTGAGTGCTCAATCCCCATGGTTCCACTCCAGGGTTTACCTGGGATATATAAGTCAGCAGGTAAGCTGATTAGGGGTGGCTACAACTCCCAGGCTACCTTCAAGTCTGGAGAGAAGACAGGCTGGGGAACCAGCAGGACTGCTACCTGGTTTTGTGCAGTTACTACAAAGGTGTTAGTAAGTCTAACTCTGTTAGTTAGAGCCCAGACGGGCAGGCTTTTGTTTTGTTTTTATGTTGTGCAAGTCTTGCACTTATTTTGTGTTGCTGCATCAATAGAATACAGAGTCCCTGTATTTTAAACCTGAATTCTGTCTCTGCCTGAAAAAACACGTGCGTCACAATCCCAGAGCCGCTAAAGCTCACAATATGTATATTGTGTATATGTGGTTTGGAAGGGAGTTAACATGACTAAGCATCTTTAAGCTTTAAGCACCACAGAGTGAGAAAGGCCTGTAGTCATTCAGACTGAGTAAGAAGGGAGGGTCTGAAGGTCCTGTTAAAAGGAGCCTACCATGTTAAGAAGTTGAGTTCTGTTAAGTTGAGTTTTGGTTAAGTTAGTAGTTCCAGTTTCAGCATCTGAGATCATACTCCTACTAGCTGGCAGTGAGAAGAACAGGCTACAGGCCTAACATCAACCAGATAGCTCACAGGAGAAGGAGAGGATATAACGAGAAAGAGAAAGAAGCAGGGAAAGGTAGATGGGAGAGCATTAGTGAGGAGTGAAGAAATTGATGACAGTTTGGTTATTGTTCTGGGAGAGAAGAAGAGTATGCTGGAGGACACATAGATCTGACTAGACAGCTCAGGGAGCATAGCAATGATAACACCAGTCCTTCGGAAGAATTTCTGCCCTGCAGATACAGAGCACAGGGAGGGAGATAGAGGAATAAAAAACCGGAGGAATTTCCCAGATTATTGAAGTAAGGGAGAGAAGTGTATAAACCTCATTGAGAAATTGTTTGTCTGAAATGTTGTAACCTGCTAAGAACACCTATGAGTACAGCCTGTTGATCCAAGCTGAGAGTCTGAGAGTGGTTCTTCCTGGGCCGGTGCACTATACCTCCCAGCAATACCCCACCGGTAGGCCTGGAAACCACACACAGCTGTTACCCAGGTATATCTACCTGCCTGGTACCTGGGACCTGCACCCTTTATCATCTACCTCTTCCTGTACATCTTACAGATTCAAGTTATTATGTTCCAGAAAAGACCATTATATGATCATCATAACTTGTGGGATCACTGTTTAGCAACTTTAGTGAGCTTAATTTGCTTAAATAAACCCACAAGTAATGAGTGCAGAATAAAAACATAATTAAAAAATGAACCTAATTAGTTTATAATACAATTAAAAATAAAAGTATGAATGATTCATAGAAATAAGGTCACAATAATTACAGAGAAAATAAAAAACAGTCAAGTCTACAGGGTAAAAACTGGAAATTCTAATAATAAAACTAAAGGAAAAATAATAGAACAAAAGGAATGCTGAAGATTTAGAATGTAAATCTGTTTTACCCTAATCCTGACAGCAGCACAATATGAGGATTTCTTTGCCCTGTGGACTGATGGGACAAGTGGAAGTTTTAATGAACTGGTATTCTAAATAATGACCCCCCCAGACTCCATCCTTGTATAATTTTGAATAACTCAGACTTTCTAAGTACATGGATGGAGCCTTGTGCTGCTGACAGGACTTAGGGAAAACAGATTTACATTTTAAATCTTTACCTTCCTTTGTGTCTTTGTCAGCAGCAAAAAATATAGCTGTAGTGAGTAGTGGGACTTCTCGCACTGACCTTAGGATCCATCTCCTGAAGGAAGAGTTATCTGAGCACCTTTTGGAATCTTATAATACTAGATAAAAGTATTTGGCCTAGTACTATTAGACCTAAGGATGGAGGCCAACTCTAGACCTTCAGACATATTGATATCTGATGTAACCTCTCTGTTACAATGGGATATATATAGAGGTTTTAGAGGTTTTCAACCCTCTTGGACCTGGAAGGGACTCTTAAAAAGGTTCGATAAAGTACTCGGAACTCTTATTAAAATCAATGGAACAGTTCCATCCACTTCCCCATTCTTAATGGAGACTTTATGGGCCCATTCTTGAGATACTTGCAAGTCCAAGAAATCCTTTTGATATGCCATCAATGTGTGAGATGGGACAACTCCATTAAATCACAGAAATGGGGCCATACTTACAGATACAAAGGCAGGGCAAAAAATGATTCTCAGCAAGATGTAGGGAAGCAAAAATCCCATTTGGGGAAGATTGCACGGGTGCAAAATACTTGTGAACAGTCACTATTACACTCCTAGTATGCATGAAGATGGGTAGCCACCTAGCATTATAGGTGTAGTGCACCATGCTAGCTTACACCCTTTTTAATGACGCCCATACTACTTCACCAGATAGTCTGCCCAGCACACTCAAAGTGTATTATACAATGCTCCTTATACTTATTAAGACTAAGGCAGGTTAAAAATAATTCTCAGCAAGATGCAGCAAAGCCACAATTCTATTTAACAGAGGTTGCACAGGTGGAAAATACTGATGAACATCCCAACCCCCCAACCACTATAGATAAGGGGGATGGAGAGGTACATAGTATTACACTTGCACATAGATAAAGGCTTCTATAGGGTGCCAGTCATTCGATTATAGGAAGGGCACCATATTGGCTTTCAGCCTATTGGTGATGCTTATACTATACCATCAGGTGATCGCTTCACATGCACAACACAAATCCCACAGTCCCCAAAATCACAGGGCTGAAAGTATCAAATGGATAAAAACATCACATGTTAGACATGAGGAATTAGTTGCTCCTTTGGACAAAATACACAGGATTGTAAACCGCATCACGAGTGCTCATTGTCTTGCAAATATTTATAATAACATTATACACAAATCGTAGAAAAGTAGGACATTTACATGAAATCACAGTTTAAAAGGGGCCCTATTTTTCTGTACAAAGAAAAGGTTAAAGGGTTTCTCATTACGGCTTTCAGGGGTGTCAGTGTCCCGGTAATTGAACTGAGGGGTGCTAGCTGTCTGTCGCTTTTCTCCCCCCCCTCTCCCCCCCCCATCAGCACACAGGCAGCTTCGTAACTTTTATACAGGGGGGGGGGAGGGGGTTTGCCTCAGAGTTCACCCTGTTGTGCCTGCCTAGGTCTGTTGCAAGAGAGGGCTGATCTAAATGTAGGAGGGAAAAGAACGTTCTAATAGGCAAGGGGATGCATTGTTCCCAATCCCCGTTGCTTCAAGTCTACAATCCCAGCAACAACAAAAGGGGTGTTTTCTATACCGAAGTCTCATAATACTGGAGAGCATAAATATTCACATCTGATTTGTATTATTAGTTAGTCACAGTTCAAAGACATATCATGAATTTTTAGTAACAGACGGGGGCATGCTGTCCACATCTTGTAAAAGAGGGGGAAACAGGGGCACACGGGTTAATCCAGGCAGCCGGACACAGACGCCAGAGTCCTCCTCCCCCCTCCCTCCCCTCTCTCCCCCCAGAAAAATTCTGTGCGGGAGGGGGGTCCTGCTCCGACCGTCTTCAAAGGTGATGGTCATTTTAACCTGACAGCCAGTAAGATAAGGATCAAACAGGGGGCGGGTACTATAGAGATTTGGAAGTGTGTAGTAATATAACGGGGGTAGCTCAAAAAACAGTACATTGCTCTTATGGAAAAATACACAGATTGTAAACAGCATCACGGTGCCATTGTTTCAAATATTTATAATAACTTATTAAAAATCTAGAAAATAGGCATTTCATGAAATCACAGTTAAAGGGCCATATTTACTGATACAAAGAGAGGTTAAGAAAACAATTCCCAGCAGAGTATTGAATGGCTACAATGCTATATCGGAAATACAACTACTACGTAACAGCTGCTTTAAAACTTGCACTTGACAGCAACTTTTGGAAAATAAATTGCGCACTGCAGCATTTCTACAAGTTGACATTCTGCCATTTTACCCTGCATCAAGTATTGGGAGCATCCAGTGTTCGTTTTCGGTATGTCTTTTTCCACTGTGCATCATCTATAGACTACAAGAAAAGGAAAACTAGATGCACTGATGTAAACACAGAAAGAAAACAGAAATTATTGTATTTTGTGCAATTTTTCCTCTAAAAATGGAGCTATAACTTAAATGCCATTCATATTCTAAATGTGGGTGTAGGGAGCGAGCTCACTGCACCGGGATATCTCCAATCCTGGCCTTTTAACTCTTATATGTTGCAGTTAACATGACTGCAGCATATAAGTGATTGAAAACGGTGCAGTGTAGTATTCCATAGCCTGATTGGCCTCCCTGCAGCGAGTTCACAGGGTGCCAACTGGGTGTTGTGGCAGCCGGGGGCTTAATAAAGGCCTCTATGGCTGCTATCTTTCTACTCCTATTATAGTAGGAGTGCCATTATTACTGAAATATATTACTACAGTGCTCCCTCAAGTTACAGTGGCCTCAGAATACAATATTTTCAACACACAATTGTCTTTCCTGGGACACTGAATATAAAAAAAACACACTCACCATAAAATGTCACAGACACTGCTGATCTGCAACTCATGTGATTGATGGAAGATCCAACCAATCATCATGAACATTTTACTTATTAACCTCTGAATTAGTGCAGTGCATGCAGTGATTGATGGTCTATTAGTGCCTCTCTACAGTAAAGTACAGAACTGGGGGCCGCACAAGCATAGGGGCCCCAGATGATTGAATATATGTCTTAGAAATCTAGGGCTTAATGAAGGTATACTCTTGATATAGACACTTGGAACAATGTATCTATAAAGCGTTTTCCATTTAATTAGTATCAAACATTTAAAACAGCATATCGGCTAAATAGCCTAGCTTTTCAGACATTCTCAGTAATGCTTTTATAGTATGCACTTGCGGTTATATGTCTCCATCCTGGAGTAGTCCAAATGGATCTTCAGCGCTGAAGCTTCAAGCGCTCTTTACTAGCAGCTGGCACAGCTTGCTAGACGATGTTCACCTTGCTGCGATGACGGCTGTCTGGGGTGTGTGCACTGCTGCTCTGCGACGTTTCCGGGTCCTCCCCCTTTCTCAAGCTTGCTAGTAAAGAGCGCTTGAAGCTTCAGCGCTGAAGATCCATTTGGACTACTCCAGGCTTGGAGACATATAACCGCAAGTGCATACTATGAAAGCATTACTGAGAATGTCTGAAAAGCTAGGCTATTTAGCCGATATGCTATTTTAAATGTTTGATACTAATTAAATGGAAAACGCTTTATAGATACATTGTTCCAAGTGTCTATATCAAGAGTATACCTTCATTAAGCCATTTAACACGGGGCGTTTGAGGAGAGTGCCTACGTATATACTCTATCACGTGCGGTTTACATATATTTAATAGAGGTCATATACTATATTAGAAATCTAGGGCACATGCCCTGTACTGCTCTTACATATGCCAGGATGAGCGGTTTCTTTGGGCACCAGGTGAAGGATCCATTTTTACACATTGCATAAAAAGTATGTAAGCCCAAGAAGCTCCCGTCCTCAACATAGCAACTGATCTCCAGCTTCCAGCAGCTCTTTCTGGCCGTTACATACAAGGACTTGCTTTATCTGGATTAGGTTTTCTGCTTCATTTTCTTTAAACTTCATTTTGCATTATCTTGGGTGACATTTTGGTGTTTCAAAACCAGTTACCAGTTATGGTTTCTACATACAATGGTATCCCCAAAATTAAAGAGGTTTTCCAACTTTTAAAATTCTCCCTACCACCTACCAATGTGCTAAGTAAAAAAAAATCAGCCCATACTTATCTCTCCCATCACCACCATTCCAGCTCTGCCAGAACTCTAGCATTCCCCCGAATCACTGGCATGTTCATGGATCACATGATGTGGTATCCAATCTCTGGCCTCATCAATCACATGCTTGTATGTACAGCATGTGATCCATGAATATGAGCTCTGGAAGTGCTAGAACAGTAGTGATGGGAGAGGGATGTATGGGTTAATTTTCTATTTTAACACAATTAGAAGTGGTAAGTAGGTTTTAAAAGTCTTGGGAAATCCCTTTAATATTGTATGCTGAAGTACCATTGTGTACTGCACAATAGCGTACCAGCAATTATCAAACTTATAAAACACCCCACTTTTGCTATTTTACAACTAAAAAAAATTAATTTCTTTCCCCTAAAACTTAAATATGTCTTATAGTCTGAATAATACAGCAATATGTGCTGCTTTGGTTCGCCCTTAGTGAATAAGGGTGATTGTATTTTCTCTCCTCGGAAGAAGCACTGCAGTTTCAGGTTCCGGACTGCAGGGTTTAATGACAGCCTTGTGCCACAGTTCTGGAATATCTTCAGTTTCAAGCAGGGATATTTTTATTTCCTAACTTCCTATGGGTTTTAGTGTTAGAGTATCCAATGTTTTACTTAGATTTTAGCAACCACTTAGGATAATATGTTCCACTGCAATTTGGATAGATAAGATTATGTCAGCCTTCACACAACTCTTTAAGAATCTGTGCCAGCAAGACAGCAGTCTGGATATTTCTGTGCATCGAAATTAGAAGAATCCAAAATACCAAGGAAGAAATACTCAGTAAAAGTTGATGTGACTGATTACAGAAATTGCATGCAGAAATACTAGTATTTTTCTTCTGAGACATACAGCGCAAGGTCATACCCACACTTACCTGAATTGACATTTTTATGGCAAGTGACTTAATGATGCTATTTTCTTTATTACTCTGCCCAGAATTTCACATTTTCTGTCAAAATCATGTCTCTTATCATGGATCATTTACATATATTTCACTGGAGCCCAGCACAGTCTTCTCATCTCCATTATAGGCTGCATTTACCACCATCATATATGCTAAACACAAGGCAGCAGTAAAACTTGCTTAAGAGAAGCATTTTTGAGAATATTTATTGAAATAAAGCACTGAAATTCAAGTTTCTTTATGGAACCATTGTAATAAAAAAACTCCACTTGGCCATGGGTGGATTCTTCTCATAACAAGGAAGACAATAGACTTTAGATGGGACCCCAAAGCAAAGAGAAAAATGCCCCTCTGTTGTGATGTTTAGTTTGTCACTCAGAACTAGTGTTGCGCTTTGGACTCTGGTCTAAGTCAACCTGAATGCAAGGGCTTATTCGCCAAAACATGGTAAATTGGGGTTACAATTAAGATTTTGTACTGGTTTTTAATGGGTTAACCTACATGTTCTCTGGTGCTTCTTGCCCCGCGGTGCTGTCACTCGAATTGGACTTCGATATGCAAACAGCACTTCCAACAAAAGGTGAAGATTTATTCCACAGGTGACATTTTGGCTCTATCAAAAGTCTTTCTCAATATAGAATAAATCTTCCTTTCTGTATTTCCCTCTTTTGCATTATCTAGCGGAATTTTCTCCTGTTGTGGTCTCCACAGGCGTGCA
The DNA here is from genome assembly GCA_025379985.1 of Phyllomedusa bahiana. Classification (NCBI taxonomy): domain Eukaryota; kingdom Metazoa; phylum Chordata; class Amphibia; order Anura; family Hylidae; genus Phyllomedusa; species Phyllomedusa bahiana. The sequence goes on along the minus strand of JAODAL010038874.1, from coordinate 28,679 downwards.
CCCATATTTGTATTCCTGTTCTGATTATTTCTTTAGTTTATTCTGATGTCTGATGTCACATTTGGTCCAACGCCACATAGCTAATTGTAATAGGACATTCTCTTGGAAGTGACATCAGATGGAAGTGAGGTTTGAGTGAGAGCAGCATGGGACCATTGTAAGTTAAACCATTTAAAACCAGTTTAAAAAGAAGAAACACTTGTTTAAGATTATGGTAGGTTTAAGGTCAGAGTGAAAAAATTTGGGATTGGGATGGCCTAAACCCAATTTTTTTTAAAGATTCAATCAAACCAAAAAAGGAAAGAGCCGAGCAACAGTTCCTATGACAGAAGGACCTGCAGACTATTTTTTCCTAACTGCCCTTTTAATTGCCTTTGGACCACACTCTTGTTTGCCAATGTAGTTCTTAGTCTTGCACAGGATTGTGCAAACCAGAACTTGGCCCTCTCTCTACAATGGCCCATGCAGCTGTATAATCTGTCTGTTGTACTGAGTTCCAAGAGTAAATCTTGGATGCCTATTAGCCTTTTAGGTTATTATCCGAACATTCTCATGGCTGAAGGAGGCATCATGTAAAGAAATCGCATTTCTTAAAAGGAGCCGGACATGCATGTGAATGAAGAAGCCGGCGCTTGCAGCTGTCCTCTCCAGTCACTACTATGGCAGCCTCTAAATATTCTCGACTATATGCAGAAGTTCCTATAGAAGTGTATGAGGAGGATGGCTGAAAGCACCGCCCTCCTCATTCACATGCATGGCCAGCTCGCAGCTAAATGCGAGAGGTCAGTGCAGAGGTATTTACCACATGGTAAAACCCCTTTAAGTTTTTAAAATATTTCCTTATGAATAGCCGTGATGATTCAGAGTAAAAGCTTTTATACACAGTTGAAAAAAGTTACCCAAACCAGCTAGTTTCAGAGGCGGTAGCCAACTGTCTGATATGGTTTGTGCCTTCCGACTCTTCACCAACAAAGAGAAGGATTGATCATGTTTTTTTCTATAGAGACAAGCCACCACTAGTGCAAAGTGCGTTTAGCCAACAGCTAATGGAAGTGTATGGGCACCTTAAGAGAACTATGAGTGTCAATCAGTTGCCTAGTTCAAGCCTCTCTATTCCTGCAGGCATGTCCTAAGCATGTATTTTACAAGAATAATACATATTCCTGATCTGCAGAGCTTACAATCTCCACTGGTGCACAATACAGTGTAAAGACTCAGAAATTCCTACACATCTAAATAAATCATTTTGCACACTACAGAAGGTTGAAGCATGCAATTTCTTAGTTTCTGTAAACAAGTGTTATTCCAGGCTGCTTGATTTCTGACAAGTAAATGGAGACAGATATTCACCCAGGGATCACTGATCTGTGTCAAAAAAGACTCCCTTGCAGTATATAATGGAGTCTCAGCAAACTAGGTGACAAAAGCGAGACATGCTCTACTTTTCCTAACCTACTTCATCATTTATTTGTAAACTGCAAGTCTGGGTTCATAGACCGCAGCTCTGTCTGGTATCCTACAATTAGGACCCTGAATGTAAGATACCAGACCAGGATCTATCCATATCACAGAACAGTAATAAAGAGGGTATCAAACCCAAAAGGACCCAGGATTTCTATGCATTATAGAGACAGCCCATTGAGTTTAACTCCTTAATGACGCCCACTGACTAAAGACAACGGGCGGTGCATGTCTTCAGAAAGTGGAGTTTTGTGGCTCCAATGCCCCACAACTGGGCCTTGAATAGAGCTGTACTTAACAGCTCTGTTCCTAGAGCAGTCTCTGTAAGCACCTGGAAGCAGAGGAAACCTGCAATCCCCGCCGCCTAACCCTTTGATTTCTGCAGTCCATGACCGTGGCATAATCAAAGAGCATTCCCCTGATCCGATGGAGCATGGGACCATCTATTCAGTCAGTCCTTGGGACTTATAATAGCCCCAGGGATGTCTGTATAATAAGTCTGAAGTCAGGAAACACAGTGTGCTGCCCTGACTGCTGCCTGTATCTAACTGACAAACATTGTAATGTAATGTGTAACAAAAATTGTGCAATAATTATCCCTTAATGGGATTAAAGAAAAAAGTAAAAAAAAACATAAAAAGTGTAGAAAAAATAAATAAAATAATAAAATATAAAATATTTTAATAAAAAATTATTGTGCATACATTACACGAAAAAACACAGGTTATTTAGTGTAAATGTGAATGTTGTAAAAAAAATGATAAGCAAAAAATAATTGAAAAGAAAATCTGCAGTAATTTATATGTAAATTTCCCTAAAAGGTCTCCTGCATAAAACAAGTCCTCATGCAACTGTGTCATTGAAAAAATAAAAAAGTTACAACTGTTGAAACACAGGTAGGCAAACACTAAAAAAATAAAATGCTGATCATTAAGGCTTTTTCAGGCCACATCTTATATGACTCATAAAAGTCCAAAGGAATATATAAAACACCATATAAGCAATGCTTCTCTGTGGCTTGTAGGCTACGTCTACACAGCACTGGTTTACTGTCATATTTTTAAGGTGTTGTAGAATTTCTGTATATTAGAATCCCGAAATATTGACTGTAAATCATCCCCATAGACCTCAATAACAAATTAGAGCTGTGATTCACTACACAGTCTCAGCATATCAAATCCGATTTCTAATAACGAATTTTTTATGTACATGTTTCTAATAATTTCATCAGTTATGTTGCACAATTGAACAATGACAGGAATTTATGCGTTAACCTGGCAAATGTTAAGGGCGATACTCAAATTGACGAAAATCCAGAAAAACAATTAGGCCACAGAGTGCAATTATCTTTTATTTTTCAATACTAAGACATAACTTATTTGGTAAAGGTTTTTGTTATCGCTATTGTTTGGCATTTTGTGGCACTTTTCTCCAATATCTTCATAGTTTTTTTTCTTATTCCTTAAAAATAAGCATTATTTTAATATCTAATTATTTTTTTATTTGTTTTTGGCTATAAATCATGTGTTTCAAAAAAAGGGATCTATGATTAGTATAATCTTTTATTTACTTGACTTGCAATGTGGAAAGTGCCACAGAAAATGCAAGTGCTAATAAAGATCTTTTAAAAGTGCCAAAAAATTGCATTAAAATACATTGAAAACCGTTGTCCATTAAAGGACAAGAGTTTTAAATATATTTATTTAGACTGAAAAAGGCCACAAAATTCCAGCATGGATCAGGCTTTAGTATGTATTTTCAAGAGGCAATTTTGTGGCATATTTTTTTAGTTAGTAAGGGCAAGAAATTCATGTAGCTGTTCCACAAAACTGGTAGTATTTATGCCCAAATTTTGCAAAACTTTGGAAACAACACCACAAAACCAACTGCACATATAATGATAGGCATCATTTACGTATACATTATGGCAGCATTAGAAGTTCTCATGTCAGTGGCCGTGACCTAGTTTTTTTTTTTTGTTTTTTTTTTTTTAAAAAAGGGGCCTACTAGTGCAAGATAGGAATAGGTAATGGGCAGGGGCCCAGATGCTTTGGCTATTTGGGGCCCTCAAATTCTTCATGGCAGCCCTGTATACACATCTGCATTTTGACTTTACTTGTTTGCAGCAAGACTATAGCACTGTGGAGTAGCGTAGGGTCTTACTTTATCTCTTTATGCCTCCAAATTTCATATGGCAGTAAACAGAGGTTTATTCTGTTAGATTCTGTACAAATTTGACAAAACTATTGTGGCACGTTCCATGGGATGCAGAAATCTTGGCAATAGTGAAGGATTGAATTTTGAATTTATTATCATAAATTCCTAATATCGAGATGAAATTTTATTTACATAAGATTAGACATTTCCTTTAACAACTAAGGTTTATAGTATAGGCTCCTCATATCTCAGAGAACATTACATTATATTTATTTCTACTAAAACAAATAAGAGAGAAAGATCCCTCTGTGCACTTAGCCAAACAGAAAATATGCAGGAATGTAAACCATGGCAACCTCTGGTAATTCAGACGCTGGCTTAGTGTTGTAACCTATTACAGAAAAGCAATATAATATTGATACTATGAGCCACAACATCCTTTATACAATTACAGAATATGTCAGGTTTTTTAGATACTTTACATAAAATGGCAAATGGCATAAACAAGAATTCTCTGATATATTATACCCAGTTATAACCTCAAAAAAGTGCATCAAAAGGAAAATGTGAAGACACTTAATTCAATATCCCATGGGTGTCTGCCTTAGGGCTGGGACAAGGTATTCTGGTGTCCTAGGCAACCAAGGCACAAAGCGCCCCCCAAATGGAAAATTCAGCCCACTCCATGCCTCTTTGCGCCCCCTTTTCTATCTGGGATGAAGTGGCGCCCTAAGCAGTCGCCTACCTTCGCCTACCCATTCTCCCTGCACTTGTTTGCCTTTATGTTTCTTTTCAATACATTATGTGAACATGTTAAGACACTACTGTTGAAGCCAGACCTGCACAACTTTGGATTTGTGGTCTAAAACCGCCCAGAATGGTCAGGAATGCCCCCAAACTAGTCGGTTTTAATGGGATTTACACAAGTCCCACCCTTTTGCAAAGCGACCCATGGACCATATGTTGTGCAGAACTGGTGTACACAATTTTGTGATATGTTCTTGAAAGGTTCCTCCAGTCTGGAAGTATTCTTCCACAGGTTCCTAGGTTCCATATTGTATTTTATTTGTGATAGTTTGTGCATAGACAACCAAAAAATACAATTCGATCTGATTTTAGAATTGTAACATCCGTATTTAATTGTAAAGGAAAAATATTCTTTTTTCCAAGATTCTCTATCTACTGATGACCAAAGTTGCAGACAGCTGCTTTTTCAGTAAGACTGTTCACATAAAATTAAAAAGGACATCATGATGGTAGTGGCAGATTTGCCAAATGATACCAACCGTTACCAGTGGCCCCCACTAAACTACAAGGGGGTCCATCAGTCTACTTTGTTGATGTCTGTCACTTTTATGAAAAGAATAGGGAAGTACTATTGGTAGTGTGTCAATAGTGTGAACAGAGCCTAACGGTACATGCTGTTTCTTGCTAAGAAGTAAAGCCTCATTCACGTTATATTTCTTGCCTCTGTTTATTGTATCTGTTGGAATACTGTGAATAATTTATCTTACTTATTCTGTGGTGAAGCCCTGATGGTGCCACTGAGATATTCAGTAAATAGGACAAACATTGTTTGAGCATAAGTTGACAGGCTACTAAACTCTTTCCCCAGCAAGTCATTGACAAGGAGCAATTTCAATTTTATTGCAAGGGATAGTGTAAAACTAGAGGAATAGAAAGACATACACTTATTGTGTTATAACAGCTTGCAAACACAAATACAGTAGAAATCAATACAAACATAAACATGTGCATGGGAGTGTGCAGACATATACATGGAAGGAATTGTCCTGTCTGCAGTAAACATGGGTCTAACTATAAACTGTAATAACATCAGCAATGGAAATAAAACGCAATAATATACATTACTCGATAATGTACAGCCCTAGATAGCTGTTATAACATACCAATGATGCTACTGTAGGCTTGGATGTGAGAGGATGGTTCTACATGTTTCCATCTGCATGTCTTGGAGAAATACTCTAGGATGTCACCAGGTCAGGTGGTTTAGTTATGGCAGCTTTAATGGGACATACTTAGGAGTGTATGTTAGCTAACAATAAACACAAACAGCTACTCGATGGAGCTATTACAACTGAAACACGGAAATAGAGCCTGCAGGCATGACAAACATGGTCCAACCAGTAGGTCTCTATGGCCCTATTATGACCCCGTTGTGGTATTCATCATGACATGATTTTTGTGATATCCCAATGGTTGCCATGAACGGGGCAAGAAGCATAATGTGAATGAGGCCTAATTGACAGAAATTCAAAGTATAGTTTTTTTCTGAAAATTGCCATTTAGACATTTATTGCTAGCAAATGACACTATGTACCGTTAGTAATTAAATGGTAGTTTCTAGTATGTTTTAAGGTAAACTGACACTACACATTTAAACTAGGGTTACATGGCAAATTTAAAATCTCATGCAACTCAAATCACAGTCACATTACTCTGTTTTATCCTAATCCAGGAAAATGTAGCGCACATAATTCGGTAAAAAAATTTATATCTTGTTGTGGATGGGAACAAAGGTTATATATCTGTGATCCTTTGTGCCTCCATTTTAATGTATTAGTTAGTATAACCCAGGAGATCCCAGACTCCAGTCCACATGCCCCACCAACAGGTCATGTTTTCAGGATATCCCACAGAATGCACTGACAATAATTATGTAACCTGTACAGCATAATTTAATCACTTGTGCACTAAGGAAAGCCAGAAAACATGACCTGTTGGTGGGGCGTGAGGACTGGAGTTTGGGAACCCCTGGTATAACCCTACATATGGCTTTATATTATGACATGTAAAAGCTGTCTTTATATCTCTTGTCTCTAATGTGTTTCTAAAATGGCCACCATATATTATGCTTGTAGAGATAACTGCTATATAATCCAAGATGGCGTCTCCTTCCAGGACTATACCCAAGGTTCGGACATTCCTGGAGTATATCCCAAATAAGGATGTAAACAATCACAGACCAACAGCTAGGCCCATGTGATGCTTTCTTATCTTACTAACATTCAAAAGCATAAAAACCTACCATTTTGAAGAATAAAGACAGAAGTGTATTCAGACCAGCAAAGCATGGTGTGATTTTCTTTCTCTGTGCTGCACCTTTATTTATCCTATGATAATTTGGAGACCCCTACTAGGATGTAGAGCCCCTTTGAGGTTCCATCCATATTAGTATATTTGATGCTCTGAAGTGTTTATCCTATTCCAGAACTTTGTGTAACAGTTTAAGCAATTTTATAAAAAAAAATTTGATGTTTCAAAATGTTAATCCTAATCCAGAACTATGTGTAACAGTTTAAGTATAAGCAATTTAGTCAAATAAAATTGATGCTCTAAAATTCTAATCCTAATTCATAACTATGTGTAAAAATGTAAGCAATTTGATAAAAAAAAAAAAGTGATGCTCTAAAATTCTAATCCTAATTCAGGACTATGTGCCACAACTCCAGGAATTGGATAAAATATATTTAATGCTCTAAAATTTGAATCCTAACCTAGGACTATGTGTATAAACTGAAGCAATAGTATAAAAAAAATGTAATGTTCTACAGTTCTAATCCTAACCCAGGGCCATGTGTAACAGCTCAAACAATTTGAGAAAAAAAAATATTTAAAGGGGATGTATCGCTTCCTTACTTTGGCTGAGTCACACTTCTCCTAGCTTCCCAGCTCTGTGAAGGCAGGGGCGTTTCTTCCCCTCCCCGCTGGATGACATCATCCCCCCTACACGGCTGGCCTGAGACACCCCCCCCTCCTCCCTCTGTTTCCACATCTCACTGTGTCTCTCTCTATGCAGTCTTATTTTATAAGAGCTGTATAGATACCACAGGCTGCATTCAATCTAATCTGAGCACTGATCTCTCACAGCTGGAGATGTATTACAGCTTTCTAAGAACGGCACAGATCTGCGTGTATGCAGGAGAGTTAGGCACAGGGTCAAAACTGTCATGTTTTCTCATTGTACAATCTGCTGCAGTCTGTTTCTGCTAGGTGTGGAAACAGAAAATGCTACGGCCCCTAACTCTGAGTCAGACACACAGCTCCGTGAATCGACCCAGGGCTGTACAGAATGTAAATGAGCTCTCAGCTAGTGAAATGCAAGGAGGAGGGATTAGACCCACACTGGATATCAGTGTAAATAAAAACACAAGATAAGGGACACTGTGAGAACAAGGCAGCTTTGCTAATGACATCTAATTGCAAAGTTGCTTGTTTTCACTGTCCCCTTATTCTGAAGACCATTTAATGAAATGATAACACCCCTTTAATATCTTACAGTTTTAATCCTAACCCAAAAAAATATGTAACAGCTCAAGCAATTGATAAAAAAGTTCTACATTTCCACAATATACAAAGGGCCTGGCCACTGCATTTTTATAAATGATGAAAGTATTCCTACCTGTAGAATTATTAGTACTATTTACTGTCGTTATTGGTTAATCATATTTTTAGCAATACTTTTTTTTTACTTTTCTTGGAAGATTTTGATGATATCAGAGGGTAGGGGTTGGAGGTCTGGCTACTGAGTAGAAAGTGCCCTTATCAGTACTTGGTAGCCGGCTGCATTGATTTAAATGCCGATCCTGTCTGGTTAATTGGCACTGTCCCAGTAGGCAAGTTGCAAAGTGTTAAAATTCTAATTGGCCGCATTTAGCCCTGTCTTCTTGAAATGTAATACCACTGTTTGATTAATGATGTCCATTGAAAAAACACCACAGCAATGTGGAAAGTGTTGGTATAATTGCCAATTAACGTTGCTGCAATGTTTATTGATTAGTCTAGCTCTTAGATACTAAGCATTCTAAGCCACCGTGCTCTCTTGTAGATGAAGAGTCCTGCAGGTACTAGAATGGGTTTATCTACAAACAACACTGCTGACTTCCATGCATTGCTTATGAGTTGTATTGACTTTGTGCACCGTGGGATTAACATATTGGATTAACATAAAATACCTGCTCTCCCGTAGACTAAACAGTGAGGGGTGATTTAACTAAAGCTTCTAAAGCTTACCGTAATTCTCTAATCAGAGATTGTATGCTAAGCAGGACTCAACATATAAAATGTTTGAATGGGGCAACTCACAAATCCATATCACTAATAATGGTTTTGCTTAGGTCCAGCTGGCAGAAATGGAGGCCTTTTCTTTAACCTCTGACAAGTCCTCTTCAGTATTGACTGATGATCTCAGTTCAGAAGAACAAGGTGTCACAATTCAGTTAAAGGAGATGAAGGTAAAAGCATATTTTGTATGTAAATGAAATTCTAAGCAGAGAAGATTTTAATTTCTCTTACCCACTTAGATTATCTCGGTTAGGCCCATCAGCACCATCTAGATAACAGCTCATTGTATGTGTTCATTTTGTGACTTCATGAAGATAGCAAAATGGTGCTTCACAACAGATGGACCATGACTGTAGAAATGCCCAGCTTTCAGCACTTTATTACATCCTATATATATATTTCATATTGTTCTTTGTCAACGTAAACTGTTTCATGTTTTTTTTTGTTCCGCATCTCTAACCATTCTACTTTCCTGACGTTAAACCAGGGGCAATCATGTAACAATGTTATAAATAAGTTTGATAGAAAAGTCATCTTATGAGGAACATGTACAGAAAGAAATGCAATACCCAACTACAAAATGTTGAATGAAAAAAAAAAAATAAATAAAATGTGTAGCTATACTACATAAATTATATTTGCGACACTATGACTATACCACACATCTCAATGTGTCGTTACCATTGTTACCAATGAGTACAAAATGTATTGTGTTTAATTTTAGCTTTGTGAATTTAATGTAATTATGTAGAAGAAAAAATAATGTTTCTTTAAAAATTGTTGTTAAAATTGTAGCTTTTTTATTTTTAAAAATTGTCTTAAGAGTCCCTGCAACTTGGTGGTCATGGGTTCCCCTTTAAAAGCCACAGTCACATATCAAATTGGTAAACCTGCAGACTCTCACTTCAAACAACAATGGCACAACATGCTTAATGGTTTTAATTTACTCTTGAGGGCACCAAAGCTTGCAGGTTTCAATACACTGTAAGCAGTATAGGACAAACTAGAACAGTACTGTGGAAAACACAGCCTTAACGGGATTCTCTGGGAAAAGAAGAAAAGTAAATACATAAACTACATTTCATGATGAAAAAATACCTTAAAACATTTAATTAGAAAATTCTGCCCGCTCTTTCAAAGGGATAATCATTATAGAAAAAGATAATGGCCCCCAGGCTCCTTCCTGTGCAGAAACCTGTCCTGGAATGCAGAGAACGGCAGTAGGACCGTCTCTGAGTTATTTCCTAGTTAGGCTGACTGACATAACTGAGCATGTGTGCTATAGTCAGCCTGAGAGACTTGTGGTGTGAGGGACGGCTCTGCAGTGTAGAAAGGAGACTGTTTCAAATAAAAGTGTGCAGATATATTTGTGTATACAATGCTATATATAAGTAAATTTTGTGTTGATATGGAATATAGAATCTATAGCTCAGCAGGGAGGTAGTCAGTGTATAACAGTGTAAATTTGGTGTGCCCTCAAAATAACACAACACACAGCAATCAATGTCTAAACCACTGGCAACAAAAGTGAGTACACCCCTAAGTGAAAATGGACAAATTGTGCCCAGTGTCAATATATTGTGTGGCCACGATTATTTTCCAGCAGTACATTAATTCTCTTGGGTGAGGAGTTTGAGGATCAGCAATAGGGCTTAGGTCTGGAGACATGCTTGACAAGTCCAACACCTTTACCCTAATTTTTTTTAGCAAAGCAGTGGTCAACTTGGAAGTATGTTTGGGGTCGTTATCATGTTGGAATACTGCGCTGCCGCCCAGTCTCCAAAGGGAGAGGATCATGCTGTGCTTCAGTATGTCACAGTACAAGTTGGCATTCATGATTCCCTCAATGAACTGTAGCTCCCCACAGCCAGCAGCACTCATGCAGCCCAAAACCATGAAACTCCCACCACCATGCTTGTTTTTGTACTCCTCACCTGGTTGCCGTCACACACACTTACCTATCTATCAAACAATCTGTCTTTCTACCTTTAGCTAGCTTACAATCTATCTGCATATTTATCTATCTATCGTCTGTCATGTTATATATATATTTTGTGGCAGAGCAACCGCTGGTAGTCGCATGATCCTGCCACTAGGGGGTCTATGGCTGGAGACCTTCTGCAGATGCGCCACCGAGGACCTGGGCTCGGTGGGGAAAAGTCACCTATATTGGATCAGTAGTGTTATATTACTGACACTTACGGTAGCGGCTAGAATAGCTGCAAGGCAGCTAGGTATGGGGTGGCTCTTTCGGGACAGCTATAGTGTTGGGTGAGTGGCTGTCCCCGCATTCTAGGTCCCTATGTTCCAGCCCAGATATTGGACCCATCTCTGGAGGCCTATAAAGCCTAGGACTCCAGGTGATCGAGGGGCGTGGCTGTTACCTGAATGTGTGAAGCAGCAGAGCTGGGAGAGAGCTCTGGCCCCCAGAGGCTATAAGGAAGCCTAGGACACAGGGTGGACACTGTACTTTTGAGGGGCTGTGCGATAGGCACAGACCTCTGGACAGAGAGGGTCTCTGCGAGTGAGTTAGTGGCCAGACGGCCAAGGGTTTTATTTTATGTGTTTTGATTTGCCTGTACACCTGACTCACAGCAGCTGAAAGACCACAATAACCGTCTGTTTCCTCCCTTCCATGCACTACCCTGCCATGATGACTTTACCTAGCACCTCACCAGTGACAGAGGATATCTTCCCCTGTGCACACTTCTCACTGGCGCTTTCTAGCAGCAGACACTCTGCATCAATGGGTGGAGATGTTTCCCTCACATCCCCTATAATCATCTTTAAGGGAGAACTCTCAGCTTCTACCTGGGATACTCCTACATCTTGCTCAACATCAAATTCACACAATAAGCTGGAGGCAATGGCAGACACATTTATAAATGGGACACCAGTCATAACCGCCCGGCTATTACCTTTATAGTTCTCCCACTCATACACGAAACTGGCAGTGTTCACATTGGGCAACTCAGTCACCTTTTTACCCTCCGTAGGTTCAGCGGACATCTTGCTGCAAATGGCATCTATCTGCCGTTCGCCCCAAAGCACAGGACACAATACCTCTGAGATACTGTTAATATGTTTCTCCATCACCTGTAAGGAAAATTTATCAGCTGCCTCAGAACCAGGCACTTCTTTACCTTCTGGGGATTTAAACCCGCTCACCTGCCTTTCACTAGGGTTTGAGCATACACCCACCTCTGTGGTGTATAGCAGCTCACTCCTTCCATCACTGCAGTCTTTGTGACCATGGCAGAAAAAGCTACTGGCAATACAGCAATCATTGGAGCAAGTGAAATCAGTAGAACTAAAGGTCTCAGCATGACCTTTCTCTTCATACTCTGCAGTGCTACAATCCAGCTCTCCATCACAGAGTGTCCACTCTGTAATACACTGCTCAGGGCTGCACACAGAATCTGCCTCAGCACAATTTTCTCTACACAGGTATCTGAGGCCTCATTCATGCAGGCATACACCTCACCAGAGTCTGGACACACCCTCATTAAACTAGTCTCGTCACACCTTGTAGGAGCGCAAACATCCCCAGGATTCTCCTGTTCCCTTCCAGGCTGCACACTGAAACATGAAAGCTCCTCTCTGGGACCAACAGCAGTCGCACAGAACTGGTGGCTTTCAATCCCAGGACACACATCACCTGTGCTACTTGGGCTGCTCTCCCCTATGACCTCTAGGGGCACACAAGAGCAAATCCCCCTCAGCTACTCTTGCTGAAGTGGCTTTAGCAGCAAGTTCACACACTGCATTTACTTCCCCTATAGCTCTGATAGCCATGACCTTCAGGGGCAGACGTGAGCTGCTCTCCACTACTGCAATAGCTGCACCACCTCTAGCTGCTTGTTCACACAGGGCCGTGGTAACTGGAGCTAACTCTGTCACACAGCTAACATCCTCCTGCTCAGGCTGTGTGACTGGATCATGGGTCACAGGCAGATTTATAAGACATTAGGTAAAAGCATCATCATTCCCCACAGGCAACACAGCAGGTAATGTTAGGCACATGTCCCGAACACAGAGTTCATTAGGTTTTTCCAGTCCACTGCCATCAGGACTCTTCTGGCTTGTCAGCACATCTGTGCCTCCGTCCAGCCCAGCCAAGTCCTCACATATATCATGCATATGACCTACAGTCCCATAGCACATAACCAACCCCACTGGAGCAGTCTTACCAGATTTGATGTCTGGGCTCAGTCTGGATCTCTGCTGCTGACTGTCCAGGTCAGCCTGGGGTGGGACTCCATTCACCTGGAGCTCCAGGGCTTGCAGCTGCAACCTCTCTGGCCTCCTCCTGAGAGGGCAGTCAGGAGCACATCTCTCCACTCTGTGGCATCTCCAACATAGCTCCCTCTGCTGGACAGTGGAAGCAGGCTCCTGCTGATGAACGTGGTTGCCCACAGCAACGGCAGCACGCAGATACTTCAGCAACACCATCTCTCCTGATGTGGCCGCCTTCTTTGACGGACGATACGGCCTCCTCGCCATGGGACATCTCCTCATGCACATGTCCACCTGTAAGCATCCGTCACACCACTCAGGCTTGTTATCTGTCTTCTCCTGCTTGGACTCTGCACCTCCAGAAAGCAAGGCTGCTTGGATTGTGGTAAGTCCACCATCTCCAGATTGCTGGCTCTTGTGTATCATGGCTTTTAGGTCCTGCTGCTGTGCCTCAAATTGTGCCTGGAGCTGTCGGTTGTCCTCCCATATTTTGGCAGTCAGCTGCTTACTTTTTTGTGTCACCTGCATCAACTGGGCGATCAGTTCCTCCATGGCAACATGAAGCAAATTTCAGGCACCAGAACCAAAGACCTTTCTGACAGCACAGTCTCTGTACTGGGGTTTGTCCCCACTGTCTCTCCAGAGACACTCTTCTGTGAACTGAGGCAGCCTTCCCCAACAGGCAACAGTCTGTATACGGGTGTGTCTCTTTTGCTTCAAAAGCACCTTCGCGCACACAACGCTAACTGTGCCAATCTTGCCCCTCGTATACCTCCACCATATGCAATGGCTCACCTGCATCCGGACGCCATCTTGGACCGGCACCAGGGTCCTTCACTCACGGGATCGCCGCTTTGATAAGCGAGTGGCACACAGACAAGGTTTCTTTATGGCTTCAGCCTGTTTTATTGTTCAGGCATAGCAAACAAAACATAAATCATAAACGGAAAACCTCAGGCCGGCTGGCCACTGACTACACACATGTAGTCCCTGTCTACCCGTGGCCCCAGCCTACGTCGAGTACCACAACACTCTCTTACCCAGCTTATTGCTGGGTATCTTGCTTTTCCTCAGCCTCTGGGGGCCAGAGCGTCTGTCTCTAGCTCCTCTGCTGCTCCACACTCCGGTAGCAGACCACGCCCCCCGATCACCTGTAGAGACAGGCTCTTTATAGCCCGGCAGGGCCTGACCCAACACCAGACATGGAACCTTGGAACTTGGAACGTGGGAACAACCACCCACACACCTACAGTTGGTCCGGGGAAGCCACCCCATCAGGGCTGGATATCATACAGCTGTCAGCACCCTAGTGTTGTTGACAGATAGCAATTGGCTCCCCCCACCAAGACCAGCTCTTGGGGCACGCTCTATAGGATCTCCTCAATTGGAGAAACGGGTAACTACCTTACGCCGCCACTATCATCATCATCTACAAACTATCTATCTATCTATCTATCTATCTATAATATAATATAATATATATATATATATAAAAATATATATATATATAAATATACAAAAAAATTTTTAAAATATTAATATATATGTAATATAAAAAATATAATAACAGAATATATATATATAAATATATAAAAAATATATATATAAATATAATATATAATATAAATTAAAAATATCTTTCAGCTATCAGCTACCCTTAATCTGCATCATCACACCTACTTTTTCTATCACTACATTAATCTGCATCAATCTATCACCTATTTTTTATATCTAGCAAAAATTAATCATCAAAACATTTTTGTACTGTGTATTTATCTTATATTAGCACTTATATCTATTTTATTCTATTTACTGACAATCACCTTAAATTTATCTATATTTAATCTATATCTATCATCTTTTTATCTGCTCGTCTGTCCTTCTCTACCAAATTATCATTTTATCTATCCACTGAAAAGTAATAAATAAAAGTCTGCGGGAAGCAACCCTGTGAAATTTTTGTATAGTGTTTTTTTCATTAATATAATAATTTGATCTGGGGGTTACACAGAAAACTGAAATTTTTGAGGCTACAAGCTTTTATTCCTGAAATGGCAGCCTACAATCAATGAAAGGTTAACACAGTTCATAATTATGACAAAGGTCAGCCATACCTGAAGGTCATGAGTAATTCCCATTTCCAGAATTACAATCCTGCACAATATTATAAAAAAAAAAATTGGCAATATGGATTTTTATTTTCCTTTTCCGATGAAATATTTTCATAATAAAATTCCACAAGTCCCCGTTTGGCACAAGATTTAATGCCTATTCTTAGAAATGTTAAATCATTTATCTTGGGGGATTTTTATTGATTACGCATCACAAGCTCAATATATGTTTAAAACGTATTACAACAAGCAATGTGGTAAATGTGTTAGATACACGTGATTCAATCTGTAATTACATCATAATTAGAGGCCCATTTTAGTGCTTCAATATACTTGTACTAAAACAGTTTTTGTTAATCGTCCCCCCTTTAAATAAAAGTCCTTAAACAGAAACCGTGGAAATGTGTTATAATTTTAACATGAAAAAGCATTATCTCATAATTAAATTTTCATCATCATATTCTTGAACACCCAATGATCTAGAAATTAGCATTCAGCCCACTGAATTGTTCTCCGCTTTAATTGTTGAATACAACTAAGAATAACCCCCTATCAGAGATCAGAAAATTTCTGTTTTTTAAAATTTTTTTTTTTCATCTCCCCTAAAAAAGTAATCTAACCTTTATAGAAAATCAAGATGAAAACCGAAAAATGCAATTTAAAAATTTAAAACCCTTTTACACAACCGCTAGAGATGGGCGAATCGATTCTAAAAAAAGTGAATTCGTTTAGAATTTCAGGGGAAAAATTTTGTTTTGGGAAAGAATCGAACTTTGGGGGACTTCGGGTTTAACGAATGTGCTTTTTTGATTGATAAAATGGCTGCAGCACAGGGGCTACGGGGCAAAGCACTCTGGGAGTAAGAATGGCAATACCTGCATGAATGTGCAGAGGTGAAGCCAAACAGAGACCGGCGGGATCTGGACGTCACCGTGCACTATATAAGTCCGGGCGCTGACGCCGGGGAGTTCACACTCCCTCACTGTGCTCAACAGGGAAGGTGCTGCCCGCCGCGGCATAGAGCTCTTAACTGAAATAATTGATTTTGATATAGCGATTTTTAGTTGGGGGAGTCTCAGCTTGTCTCATAGACTTTCACTTAATAGTTCTATTTCTAATTTTTGTGGTATTGGATCTGAAATCCAGTGTGCGACCACTCAGTGATATACATTCAATATCCAAGTGGGATCTAAGCCAGTTTCCTGTTGTAGTCAATTAAAGAAACACACTTTTTGTACAATACAAATACCACCTTCATTTTTGGCTGCTCAATTCTATTGCGCAATTTAACATCCAGGGTTAATTAAGCGTTGTTTGCTGGTGTGCTGACCCCTAGAAACCGTCTTTTTCCAAAGCCAAACTATATACATTTTTTCCTGTAGCCAAAATCACAAGCAAAGGTTAATAACAAAACTGTATCTCTTGTTGTGTGTGCGTAGAAAATACGCAATTGTAACAATCCTACAAAGCTACTATTTTTGTCGGGCCAATTCTTTGGCGCAATTTTACATCCAGGGGTTAATTAAGCGTTGTTTAGCTGGTGATCGACAAAAATAAACCCGTCTTTTTCAACGCCAAAATATATATAATTTTTCCTGTGCCTAATTTACAAGCAAGAGGTTAATTACAACTGTATCTCTTGTTGTGGGCAAAGAAAACAGCGCAAATGTAAATGTCTACAAAAGTCTACAATTTTAGTGCGGCTCAATTCTTGGCGCAATTTACATGCCAGAAGGTTTAAATAAGCGTATTTTGCTGTGTGTTTGACAAAAATAAACCGTCCATTTTTTCAACTCCAAAATATATACATTATTCCAGTAGCTAATTCATAATCCGAAGGTTAAATTAAGCCTGTTGTGCTTTACCTTTAGTAAAACATCAACAGTGTTATTATGACGACACAACAAGGTAAATTTTTTTCCTGGCCATTTTTGAAGCGCAATTTTATAATCCAAGGGTTACCCAAGCTTTGTTAATGGGGTTTCATTTGGAGTCAAAAATAGGGTTGTATATTTAATCATATACAGATATCATCATCAAACAGTGTCTGTACATTTTAGAACAAACAGTAAGTCAGACAGAGATGGTTGCAGGCTCTGCACCTGCGAGTGGCAGTGGCATAAACATTCCGGGAACAGGCCCAGGTCGCAGCACAGCAAGGTGACAGTCGCAGCAGGGGACCTCAGTGGAGGCCACAAACTCCGCTGTCATCTAGCGCCTTGAGTTGTTCAGCCAACCCAATGGATCTCTTGAATTGTTTACTAGTCATCCTCTATCCACCCAGAAGACAACTGACAACCCCAGCCAGATACGTGTTGAACCTCAGACACAAACCATTAGTAGGCAAGGCCCGTGAGCCGGGTCAGCGGCCCTCACAGTACCTCAGGCCCGCCTCAGTCCGATCCGGTTCCCTCAGCCATAGATTCTACTATGATGTGTCAGGCCAGCGCCACTATATATCAAGGAAGAAACAATTTGAAGGAGGGCAGTCAGCAGCTACTTTGCAGCGAAGAAATTTGGCCAAAAAACGCCTGCTTTCTTGCAAGTAGGCGGCAAAGTATAGATGTGGAGAGTGGCATGGGATGTCCTATTTTATGAAGGTTCAGCCACGGCATACCAATACCGGATGAGGACAGCAGTGACGATGAAACACAAATATATGATGTTGTAGCCGACCGCACTTGGGAGCCGGGTGAGGCAAGGGCTTTCATCATCGTCAGGAAAGAGGGCGTCAGCTTGCCTTCAGGCAGCAGTTCAGCCAAGCAAGATGGGTTGTTTGGGGCCGTGAGTCAGCAGGAGAGCAGCAGTGAGAGGTCGGAGCCAAGCGGACACGGGGTAAAAAACCCGCTTCGCAGTTCCAAGAAAGTAGCGGCACATGGCTCGCGCGGCAAGCGGCTGCAGTAGTCACTCAGGTTGGCGGTAGCGGATGTCGTTTAAAAACCGATACTCGCGGTGTGCAGTTTCTTTGCTAAGACAACTGGGAGGAGCCGAATATGGGTATAATTTAGAATCTGTGGGCAGAAATGAAGCGTTGCCAGGGAGCTAACGTTGGCAACCAACAGCCCTTCGTCAACACATGCAAACATCACCATCCGGTGGCCTGGGAGAAAACGTGGCTCAGATGTGGTGGCCATCCTGGCCACCGCAGCACAGCAGCAGCAGCAGCGTCACTAGTGCACGCATGCCATAGCAGCCAGTCCAGGCTCCACCACCTCTGCAGAAGGGACTAGTATCTCTTAGACAATCATCTCCCTGTCCCAGATGCACCGCCTCCTCGCTACTCATGGCGCCAGCAGTCGTTCAGGGTCGAGGCATTGCAAAGAGACAACAGTAAGCTTCAACCCTATCCCTAAGGTGCAGCAGCTGACCGTTCTCCTGTCCAATGTTTGTTGGTAATGTGCAGTCCCTCCTTTCAAATGGTGGACTCTCACCATTTCATAGAACTAATTGGCTTTGCCAGAGCCGAGAATGGAGAGTTCCAAGCCGTAATTCATTTCCAAAAAGCATTACCAGCACTTCATAAATATGTAGAACAGAAGGGTGGGGTCAGTCCTGAGTTTATCGTTGTGGTTCCAAGTGCATGGCGCCCGGACGTCTGGAGCTTGTAACTCACGGGTCAGTGCCAGTACATGTCCTTACGGCCCAACTGGGTTGAAAGTCTTCCAGCCCAGGCACACCAACAACTTGGACAGGCGAGCCGCTTTCTCCTCACGATGTCAAACTGCTGCACCCTGCGCCTAATGTCCGCCCCCTCCATCCTGCCACCACCACCAACCATCTCAGCCTCCACAGTTATTGCTCCCATCATTACTACATGAGGCCCAAGCGGTGTCACGCGTTTTCTACACCTGTCTGCCTCAGCGAACGAAAGTCCACACAGGGAGGAACTGCTCCGCTCATGCAAGCAAGAAATCGATTGTTGCTTCTCCCGCCAAACTTCAAATCGAACCCATGGTGACTGGACCAATGGTAGAACATGTGTCTGTCGCTGCAACCGAGGAGGATTGGTCCATGCTGCCCTGTCATGGCGCTACGTGATCAATCTGGTTGTGGAAAAGATCCTTAAGTCATCCACCGATCTACAGAAGATTCAGAAAATGGCCATGAAACTGTGCATGCACTTAAGCCATTCGTACAATGCCAGGAACACCACCCTCCTCGAGTTGCAGCGGCAGAACGGTCCTCCCACAAAACACTCTGATATGCGATTTTTCCACTCCCTAGAATTCCAGCCTGCACATTTGGAACCTACCTGTATGAACAGAGAAAGGCCAATTAAAAACGGATTATTGATGATCCAGGCAGACAGAAGTACCCCCTCTTGTAACTTTGATGTCAGCCAGTGGCAGTCTCAATGCTGAACACCTGCCGTTTGTTGAGTCCATCAAGGAGGTGACGTTATTTGTTCAGTCGCCAGTACAACGGGATGAAATAACGTCATTTCCACTGCTTCATGTCCTGGAACAAATGCTGAAAAAATCTGTCAGGGGCAGGGACTGGAGACCCGTGGCAACTCAACTTGCGGCCAACATGAGTCCGTGGGGACTGAAAATGGAGGAGGAGGAGGAGGCACATTGGAAGTCAGAAGCATTGTCTGGTGAAATGAGTGGATTTTCTACCAGCAGGGGACAAGAGAGGAGTGAGCAGGAGCAGCTGGAGGAGTGGGATGGAGATGAGGAAGACGCGGCAGATGACCCCCAAGCACTGTGGCAGAAGTACAGAGGAAATGGAGGCAGGGAGCCCCTCTGAGTCACTTGTGTCAGATTGGCCCGCAGCAGCTAATCTTGCTGGCTAGTGACAGCCGAATAGTCCAGCATCCGGCAGAGGGATGACTTCTGGCTCTCCACCCTATTGGACCCTCGCTACCGGTCCCAAAATGGAAGCCTTATTTCCCAGCAATTGTAGAGGGAGGACAAGCACAAATACATAAGGAAGATCCACCGTAGTCTGTTGGCCGTTGCCTATGTGCGGCATTCGTCCCCTCCTCTGACAGGTCCTGAACCTGGGTGTTCATCAGCGCTCGACAGTACTACAGCCTGTCGGCTGCCTGGTGAAGTTTTGGGGGTTGAACGGTACCAGCTCAATCAGCAGCAACCTAAGTCTTGGAGTCACTGATGAGCAGCTTCCTTCACCCGCCTAGTGGGGAGGTAAGTCTCTCAGCAGCAGCAGCATCAGGGACCTGGAGCAGTCCCCTGAACCAACAGGTGGTGGCTACTTGGACAGCACTCTGCCTACCCCCCAGTTAGAAGAACCGCTGACTACTGGGCAGCCAAACTGGATGTGGCCGCAACTTGCCGAGTTTGCAGTGGAGAAGCTGTCACAGCCCGCCAGTAGTGTGGCATCAGAGCAGGGTTCGTGCGGCGGGCCATCGATACCCCAAGAGAACCCGCTTGTCCACGGGAAATGTGGAACGACGACCTTCTGTCTAGATATGAAACATCGTGGATCGGACAGGATTTCCACACAAACCAATTCCTAAGGGCTTCAGTCTGGGTTCAAACTACCTGTCTCAGGCCACCTATTCTATGCCGCCACCCCCCCGCTCCTGAGCCACACATCTGCTGCCAGTTTCTCCATCTGCCTCCACCAACTATACCAGGGACTGTGAATTGCCAACACCTACCTCAAAATAACAATCTGACATTGGTGCCACTCTATGACCTCAATGCAGCCTCTGCTGTTGCATCCTCGTCACCTCCACACTGAGGTTCATAGTGCCACCTCTCTGACCTCAATGCTATTGCTCTTATTGCCGCCGTCACCGTCCAAATCTCTGTCATTGTTCCACTTACACTGAGGCCTACTCTTTTTTGCAACCACCAGAATTTCATTGTTGGGCCACTGACTGACCTCCATCTGCGTGCTTTGGCTGCTGCCGAGGTCCTCCACACTGGTGACATAGTGCCATGCCCACTTGCCTACCTCATTGCGGCTGCTGGCCAAGACCTCCACCTCTAGTCATTGTGCCACTCTGTTGCCTAAACTGATTTGCCACCGTCCAAATGTCATTTGTCCATGCTGACCTCATGCTTCTGCTAGCTGTTGTGACCTCCCCACTGTGTGATTGTGCAACTCTGTGGCCTAAAACATTTGCCAACCTCCAGAATGACATTGTGGCCACTGCCTGACCTCATGCTGGGTTTCCCGCCGTGACCATCCGCTCTCAGTCATTGTTCCACTCGTGAGCTTCCTCCTTTATTGCCACCATCCAGAATGTCATGTTGCCACTGCCTGACCTCATGCTGCTGCCAGCCCAGGGTGGGTTACCTCCGCTCTCAGTCCCAATGTGCCACTCTGGCCTTCCTCCTTTTGCCACCTACAGAATGTCATTGTGCCACTGCGCCTGACCTCATGCTTCAGCACGCCCTGACCACCGCTCTCAGTCGAAAGTGCCACTCATGTTGCTTTCCTCCTGTTTTTGGCCCCTACAGAATGGTCATTGTGCACTCGGCCCTGAGCCTCAAGATGCTGCTGTTGTGACCTCAACACTGTGTCATTGTCCTACTCTGTGGCCTAAAACGGGTTTTTGCCACCTCCAGAATGTCATTGTCCACATACCAGACCTCCCTATGCCTTCTCTTGCCGCCGTATGACGCACCGCACTCAGACATTGTGCCACTCAGAGGCCTAATACTGATTTGCCACCTCCAGAAAGTCATTGTGCCACTCGTCCTGACCTCCATGCAGCTAGCTGTTGTGACCTCCACACTGAGTGAATTGTGCCACTCAGTGGCCTAATACTGTTTTGCCACCTCCAGAATGTCATTGTGCCACAGCCTGACCACATGCGGCAGCCGCCGAGACCACACCTCTCTCAGTCAATGGTGCCACTCTGTGGCTTCCCCTCCTGTTTTGCCACCTAACAAATGTCATTGTGCCATGCCTGTCCTCCATGCTGCTGCCGCCGAGACCTCCGCACTCAGTCAATGTGCCATTCTGTGTCTTCCTCCTGTTTTGCCACCTACAGAAGTGTCCATTGTGCCCACTGTCAGACCTCATGCTGCCCTGTGCTGCCCGCCGTCACCATTCCACACCTCTGCACTAATGTTCGCCACCTAGCACTCTGCTTTTTTTTTTTTACAGCTATTTGCAGTGCATTACTTTTTATCAGGCAACATTCCGGCTTTTCAGTTTTTTTTATTATTTAATATTTAATTTGGTCCCAGTTTTTTGCCCCTCTTAAGTGCCCAGGGGATTTTATAGTGGAAGCGATCTAAAAAGCCGGCGGCAAGTCCCATCTGCGTGTCATACTAAAACACAACATTGTATGAAGCCCAAAACCAAGCTCCCTCTGATAAAAGAGGGGCACAACTTTTTACAGCACCCGCGGCCTTGCAGCTGGAAATACTGTTTTTTAAGGGGTTTCGTGCCGAAGTAATTCGGAAGAAACGATTTTTTCGGAAAATTCGGCGAAGTGACCGAATCGAATTTTTGAGAAATTCGCCCATCTCTACATACCGCTCGTATTTATCAAAGGTGCACCCAATGTCTGAGAAGAGTCTCTTGTCAAGAAACAGATCACAAAGTGTGCCTCTGCTGGAACGCCCAGCAAACCAATGTTATTTGTAGGAAAACAGGCAGTAAGCGCTGAATTTCCCTGCAGTGCCCCCACAGGACAAACTAAGGATTACACATTCCCTATTTACACAGGCCCTATGATTTTAATCAGGATTTGTGAGTGAAAAGCAGATAAAAAATGAAACAGAAAGTGAAAGTCCTGCTTACCACACCCACATGAAGTGATTGGCAGTTTGTTCTGTACACACACTCATGCAGGAAAAGCTGTCATTCACTATATATAGGCAGAGGCAGCAGGATTTCCACTCCCTATTAAAGGGCTTTTCTTGCATCAATTTAAAAGAGAACAGCCACTTTAATCACACTTCTCAAAAGGGCCCCAGATGGGAGAGGAAGGGGGGATTAGTAGGGTTTTAAAGGGGGGCATTCGACCCCCAAACCTCCTTTACCACCCCCAACCTTGTAAAGAAGGGGGACCTTGGATGTGGGGTATTACCCCCGGGGAACACTCTGTTGGGGGTAATTTTCTAGAAAAATCAAGGAACATCAAGCTGGAAAAAAATTTTAGGATGTCATTCCCCCTTTGGGTTAGCTTAAAGGATTTTGACTAAGTATAAACCATAGGAGAACTGGACTTGGGTTTTGTTGGGCTAGGCCAGAGGCAAAAACTGGACACCAACAGGATGCAGGCCAACACGGGACTCACTGTGTACTGTTTCACGTTTTCCCCCAATTTATTTTTTCCCAGGGGAGCTTAAATATCAGCTAACTGAAATTTCCCTTTCCCCTAGAATTTTCTGTGGTTCATGTCTCAGAATCGAGAGTTTTGGGACTGGGGCCTGCAGGTCCACAGTCCTGTTTGAAAGGGTTAAGTGACCCCTTACATCCTGCAATCAATCAGACTACATGTCTCCAAACAAGAACACTAATCACTAACACTAGGCTAATTTATAACCTCTCCCCCCTTTCTCTACCATAACCATGGTAACCCCTTCTGGGGATTGTTCCCAATTCACTAGAAAAATAAATCGTTCATACAGGCTTGGCATTTTTTATCTAAAAATTTATCATGGCATACTTCAGACACATTACACTAAGAGGTCACTCAGAGGTCATTACCCCATTCCTCTGACTGATATGAGGGTGAGTTAATAAGCTCAGATATAGCTTTTCAAAGTGAAAATATCAATATTATCATCAATACAGTGCAAATACAGCATCATCACTTCAATTTTACACTCAGGCCCCACTTATTAGTAACCTGTCCAAGTCGTTAACACTTTTTAATAGCCAATCACAGGGGCGGAAAACTCGTGCATTTAGGCTGTAACATGGTAAGACAATCCCTGCAGTTCAAACCCGGCATCAGTATGGGGAAAAAGGTGATTTGAGGCCTTGAAGTGGAAGGTTGTTGGTGCCAGGGGGGCTGGTCTGATATTTCAAAACTGCTAAACCCCGGGGATTTTCACGCACAAATTTTTCTAGGGTTTAAGAGAAGGGTCCGAAAAAAAAAAAACATCCATGAGGCAGTCCTTTGGGGGAATCCCTTTTGTTGATGCCGAGGTCAAAGGAGAATGGGCAACGGTTCGAGCTGATAGAAAGGCAACGTGACCAAAAGCACCCGAAAAACCCAAGGGGGCAAAAGAGCTCTTAAACGCACGTACGCGAAATTTGAGGCAGGGGGCTACGCCAGAAGACCACCCCGGGTAACCCCTTTCGCTAAAACGGGAAACTGAGGCCCCAAATTTGCCCAAGCTCATCGAAAACAGTAGAAGATGGAAAAATTTGCGGGTTGATGGTCCGATTTTTCTGCTGCACATTGGTGGTAGGGTCATAATTTGGCGTAAAACAACAGAAAGCATATCTTTCCTGCCTTGTATCAAGGTTCGGTGGTGGTGGGGTTTCAGGGTGTGGGGAATATTTTTTTGGGCCCTTTTGGGCCCTTGGTCCCAAATTGAAAATCGTTGAACCCTTTTGAATCTATGCCACGAAGAATTGAGGCAGTTCTGAAGGCAAAAGGGGGTCCAACCCGTTACTAGCATGGTGTACCTAATAAAGTGGCCGGTGAGTGTAGTTCAATTCCTTAGTAATGTACCTAAAGGGTTAACCCGGTACATAAAGGGTTAATCCTGTACATTACACTTCCTGGTTAGGCTGTGTGTAAATCTATAACAGTGATTGGAAAATTTAACTTGCTATTTTAGCTTTTTCTTTAAACCCAACAGAGTGTGGAGTTTTTATACATTGTAGTACACAAGGTACAGAGTCAAAAGAGGGGAAAGCTTTTTTTTTTAGTTTGGGAAAACAAAGTCCTCGCTAGGAACAAGACTTGCAGGGGACAGCACAAAAAAAAAAATCAAGACGAACTAAAGTCAAATCTATCAAGTTAAAACCCCGAATTTTACACTATATAAAAAGACACTAAATTTTTTTTCTATATTAACAGAAATCAAAAAAAAACCTTTACATTTTTTAGGTCAATTTTAGGATTACCAAAAATATTTATTTTTTGCAAAGCCCCAAAAAAAGAGGGAAGAAAATTTTGGAATGGCCCCGAATTTTTTTGATACCCGATAATATCTATATAGCCAAACAACGCTACAGATACTAGAATAGTGAAAGAACCTTTGGCCCTGGCCAAAATTTAAATTTTTTGCTTTTCGAAGAGCTGACCAATGTCAGAAGCTACACCTAGCTCTTTATTTCTGTCTCCTTCTTTCTTCTAAAAGTTATCATTCAAAATTTATCTGTCCTTGGTCTACTAATACTATTCTCATATTTGCATCTGTCTATTTATCTATCTTTATATCAGCATCTATTTTTTATCTAAGTTTAAAACCCAAAATTTACAAACACTACATAAAAAGGGGAAATATAAAATGTTTTTCCCCATACTGTATGAAATCAGAATACCGTTTCCGTTTTTTGGTCAGTTAGGATTTCCAATATTATTTATATTTTCCAAATGCCAGAATTTAAGAAAGGGAAAAGAGAATGTTTAAGGGGTATTTTTTTTCTGCAAAGTCAAAAGTTTACATACTTTCACTTTTTTGGTGCATTGCCCCCTTTCCTTAGAATTGGTAAAATTTTGGATATCCTTCCCAAAACTTTCCCGAAAATTTGGAAATTTTGGCCCATTTTCCCCCAACGGGGTGTAACGAGCCATGTCGTAGGGCATTCCGCACTTGTTTTCAGTTTGCCCAAACATTTTCCGGTTAGTCCGGCTTTGGCCACTAAAACTTGGGTTTGGTTATCCTTTAAAGGGTTTTTCATTTCATTAAATGGTCTTCAGAATAAGGGGACAGTGAAAAAAAAGCAACTTTGCAATTGGATGTCATTAGCAAAATGTCTTTTATCCGTATTCCTTATCTTGTGTTTGTTTTTCACTGATTCCCGTGCTGGTGGAACCCGTGATCCCCTCCTTTTATTTTTACTAGGAGGGAATCATTTACATTCTGTTACGCCCCGGGTCGATTCCAAAAGGCGAGCATTCCCTTTTCCTCCTCAGGGGCCACATTTTTTACCAGCACACAGCCGAAGAAACCGAATTAATGAAGGCTTACACAAAAAGGAAAAAACAATTTGGTCATCCCTCCTGACTAATCTCCTGCATAAAAGGATCTGTGCCCCTTTTTCCAAAAGCGGATTCAAATGTAAAACTCTCCAGCTGTGAGAGGGAAAGGGGACACTCTGGTTAGATTTAATGGGGCCTTGGTATGTACTAAAATGAAAGGGGGGAAAACACAGTGACATGGGACTCAGAGAGGGGGGGGGTCTCGGGAGCCAGGGAGTGAAAAGGGGGGGATGTCCCAAACTGGGGGGGAAGAAACGCCCCCTGCATTTGAGGAGTTTTACAAGCGAGAGCAGGTTTAGCAGCCGAACTAAGGAAGCGATACATCCCCCCTTTAAAACCCCTTTTTAACCAGTTTTGGCCCGTACGCTTTGGGTCATTGTCCATTTGGAAGATCCATTTCCGTCCAAGCTTTAAGTTCTGGCGGTTTTGATGTTGCTTTTAGTATTGCCCATAACTTCTTCCTCAGATGCCTTTTTTTGGAAGGTCAATCCCCCTGCAGCAAAACAAACCCGCAACATGCGCTGCAAACCCCTGTTTCACAGTTGGATGGGTCTTAGGTTTCCAAAAACTTTCCTTTTTTCCTCCAAAATGTAATGATGGCCATTAAAAGGCCAAACATTCAATTTTAAATTTTCTTGACCTAAGAAAGTCTCCAAAAATGTAGGGCTTTGTTCCGTGTGCGTTTGCAAAAAATTATTCTGGCTTTTTTTAGTTTCTTTTTGGAGTAAAGGTTTTTTCCTGGAGATGGCCTTTCACCCAGTTGATAAGTACTCGTTTCAGGGTGGGGAAAAGAAAATCTTACCAGCTTCCACCAGCATCTTCACAACATCTTTAGCTTTTGATCTTTGGTTGATATGCACATGTCGGACCAAAACACGTTAATCTCTGAGACACAGAACCCGTTTCCTTACTGAGCGGTATGATAGCTGGACAATCCTATCTTGTTTGTACTTGCGTATAATTGTTTGTACAGATGAATGAGGCTCCTTCAGGTATCTGGAAAATGCACCCAAGGATTATCTAGAGTTGTGCATGTTCACAATTATTTTCCTGATATATTGGCTGATTTTTTTTAGACTTTCCTATGATGTTACACACAGAAGCAGTGTGTTTCTGGTGTGCAATAAAATACATCCACAGATGTGTCTCTAATTAACTCAAATGCTGCCAATAAAACAGAAGCTTCCAAAGGCATGACATCAACATATGGGCGGTCACAAATTGTTTAAAAGGCATAGTAATACTAGTGTATGTAAACCTTTGACTTTGCAGAAATTAATAACAATGCCTTAAAAAATTATAACTCTCTCATTATTATGCCATTTGGCAAATATACATAATTTTGGTTCCTAATTGACCTAAAATGGGTAAGGTTTATTCTGATTTCATGTCAGATAGTGAGAAAAACATGCAGATGTGTCTTTTTATATAGTTTATGTAAACTTCTGGTTTCAACTGTAGCTATCACAGTCCAAAAAACATCTTTGAGGCATATAAATGCAGCAGCATCCAAACACAGGCCAGTCCCAGACCTGTATACTCACAAATGTCCATCCAAAGGAAAAAGAGGAAACCACATGTCCATAGTCTACCCTCAAAAATTTGTTAGAAAAAGATCAATACATACTCAATAGATAAGGTGCAACGTTTCAGCTCTGTGAGCCTTCCTCAGGCAACTATGAACATGCTGCTTCCTCTTTTTCTTTTGGAAAGACTCTGCAGGGAGTGACTCACTATGGTTGAACTGACTGACTGACAGTGAGAGCTATGAATTACCATATTCGTGAGGAGTAATTAGAGTGTATTGCAGCGCAATTAGCCACCGAAATATGCCTCTCAAATACACTGTGTGAACATATCCTTAGATACACATCCTGGATGCGACCATGTTTGTCAAACAAAATGTTATAAAACAACATTCAAACATAAACCTATAGTTTCTCACGCTGCCCATTCATAATCAATGACACCAGTATTTGATAAACAATCTTTTTGGAAACATTCTAAGAACGTTTCCCCCCACCCCCCTCAAAAAAATTGCTCCTCTATGAAAGCGCTTTCCTAGAAAACAGATTTTTCATCTGCCTATTAGACACAAGTTTCAAACACAGCCATCTTCTTTTCAGATAAAGCCAGTGGGTCACAGGTTGGCTAAAACGATCATTTGTTGTTAGGCTTCGAGCAGTGAGCAATTGCTTTGGTTGAATTCATCCGTTTTTATCAACTTTAATCTAAAATGTATTGTCAAGTTGGTTATCATCTTTATTGCTCTTCCATCTGTAACAAAAACCTCAGTTTTATTGTTTTGGCCTCCCCTCACACCCCCCCGTTCAATGACTTGGTACAACAATTCCTAAATTTGAAAACCTTCTTGATGAAAGTGCCTTTGTGCTCCCGAAACTTGGAAGTATTTTTTACTCGTTTTGCCAGTAAGGTCTCGCTGACATAATAATTCTGACACAAAATATGTAACATTTCATCTCTTCAACAAAGGACAACAAATTTGAAAAGGGGGGCAACAAAAAAAATAAAAGGAC
>JAODAL010038873.1:0-38672 GCA_025379985.1 Phyllomedusa bahiana | reverse complement strand
ACCCCCCTGGGGGACTGTACCTCCCTAAACTTACCTGGGAACTGTACCCCCTATAACCTACCTAGGGGACTGAACCTCCTATAACCTCCCTGGGGGGACTAAACCTGCCTAAAACTTCCCTATGGGGCAATTACGCCTAAGCCTGCCATGGGGACATAACTTCCTATACCTCCATAACGACCTATACCTCCCTAAAACCCTGCCTATGGAGGACATTAAACTGCCTATAAAAAAGCATATTGCCTAGGGGGGACATTAAACTCCCTATCCACCTAAACCTCCTAGGGGGGACATTAAACTGCCTATACCAGCCTATACCTCCTATGGGACTTTAAAAACGGCCCATGAAAATTTTTTTGGTATCTATTTTTTTTTTTTAAAATTTTACCAGAGCCCTGCTTTTTCCCCCAGGCTTATCTCGACATAAGCTTTCCCGGTTTTTGGGGGCAAAAGTAGGTCCCTTGGGGCTTAACTCGGGTGGGGCTTATATCGAGAAATAAGGGTAATAACCCCGGGATGAAAATTTGCCCAAAAATTGAGCCCCAAACTATAGTTTTTTTGCGGTTACAATGCGTTTTTTTCTACGCCACAAAAACAAAGATACAGTTGAAATTTAATTTTTGTTTGTGAATTAGCTACGGAAAAATGTATATTTTTTCAAAAAAAACAAAAAATTTTTTGCCACACCACAAAACAACATTTAAATTTTAAAACCCCTGGTTTAAAATTGGGGCCCCAAAAGAATTGACGCACAAACATACTTTGAGCGTGTTACAATTACGTGTTTTTACCCACACAACAAAATACATATTAATTAACCTTTGCTTGGAATTACACGGGAAAAAAATGTATTTTTTTGGGGCTTGAAAAAGACGTTTTTTGGGTCAGCACCCCACAAAACAATGCTTAAAAACCCCCGGGATTAAATTGCGCAATAAATGACAGCAAATGAAGTGGTTTTGTTTTGTAAAAACGCTGTTTCTTAAATGAATAAAAACGAACTGGCTTAGATCCCACTTGGATATTGAATGTATATGCAGCTGCAGTGGACCGCACACTGGATTTTCAGATTCAAAAACCCCAAAAAATTAGAAATAGAACATTAAGAGAACAGTCTCGAGACAAGCTGAGACACCCCACAAAAATCGCTATATAAAAAATCAATTCTTCAGTAAGAGCTATCAGCCGCGCCAGCACCTTCCCCTGATGAGCACAGTGAAAGGTGTGAGCTCCCAGCGTCGGCCCGGGACTTATATAGTGCGGTGACATCACAGAATCCCCCCGGGTCTCTGATTGGGCTTCACCTCTGCACATGCCCATGCAGGCTATGCCCTTTCTTCCTCCCAGAGTGCTTTGCCCCATGTAGCCCATTTTGCTCGCAGCCATTTTATCAATCAAAAACACACCTTCGTTCACCCGAAGTACCCCAAATTGACTCGTTCCGAACCGAAGTTTTCCTGAAATTCTAAACGAATTCCACTTTGTTAGAATCAATTCGCCCATCTCTAGTTATCATGCCTTAAACTGGTAATCATCTGTCTGCAGTGTTATTTTTTTTTAAGGCACTGGACACTTTGTATAGTTTTGACAGTCCACACTTATAACCACATCCCAACAGTCTTCAGTGGTGGTATTTGGGCATTATGTGTACACATTGATGAGGATAAAGACACCCACCATACATATGACCGTTGTCAATAAGACCAGCATGTGAGAAGACAAGCTGCAATTCCCAGCATTAATGACACAATGAAAGTAAATTATATTTCATCTATAATTAAAGAGGTATTCCCACCACTTTCATTAGGTTTAAACATGTAGGTAAAAGTAAATAAAAATTAGGACCAAATATACTTGTGTTTTGATTTTGCTTCATTTCAGAGTTAAAGCACTTCTTCTCTCTTGCTTGTTTACAGGTTTTATAGGTTGCCACCACCTCTCTGTGCTAGAAGCCCTGGCCGGTATGGTGACATTACTTCCTGCTGTGTCTTATCAGCATTACAGAAGCTTATTTATCTTTCTTGTTTACAAACGTTAAACCTTTAGAGCTTTGTAGCCTTGTGCCCTGCTGTTAAAACCTCTCCATCACCAATGTTCCTCTAATTGGCTCAGCGAGTAAAAGCAGAGCTGAAAAGTCAGTCACTGCTGTAGAACTGCCCACAGCCTGAACAGAAAGTGGGAGACTAATGCTGGCTGGGAAGAGCAGGCTCTGTGAAACAGTCAGATGGGAAAACCTCTTTAAGAAGCTTGTTTGCAAACTTCGTGTGACCATATTGTTGTGCCTGCAATGGAAAATGTTGTAGCAAAATGTGATTATCAAGAAAACCCTAACAGACTGAGGCTATATCTACACCGTACTGGACTCTCATCAGATTTTCAGCGCTGTGTAGACTTCAATAAAAAATCCGCTTTCTACTGAAGCCGCTGGCCGGCCGGCATAAGATGGAGCATGTTCTATCTTCTAACGGATTATCGTCGGATTCCCGTGCAGCCTATGTACTGGGCTGGCAGGAATCCGAAATCCAAGCATGGTTTTTTGCGCAAAGACCACACAAAAAATGGCGACAAATGCTAGCATACCATCGGATTTCGACAGTATTTTCATTTTGCTGTGGAGATGTAGCCTGAGGATTCATTTTCATGATTAAAGGGGTTTTCTCATCACAAGCTTTAACAGACTAGAGCTGTTGATCTCTTTTACAGCTTCAAAACTGGGGGCGTTTCTCT
Source organism: Phyllomedusa bahiana (assembly GCA_025379985.1). Taxonomy (NCBI): domain Eukaryota; kingdom Metazoa; phylum Chordata; class Amphibia; order Anura; family Hylidae; genus Phyllomedusa; species Phyllomedusa bahiana. The sequence continues at coordinate 35,945 of JAODAL010038873.1, read as the reverse complement.
CCTCCCAATAGGTGTGTCTTCCCTCACTGAAGAGTTGTGACATCCTCATTCTATGTAAGCAGTGGAATGGAGAGGATGTTACAGTTCTGCAGACCTCCTGCAATGGTCTCAATGGTCTTATGTGTGTCTGCAGAGCTGTCACCTCCATCCCAGGCTGCATAAACTCCTTGTAACCAGAACACCTACATTGATGTAAGCAGTTATACATACAGCCTGAACTGATGAAACAAATGTGAGAAATACATGCTGCCCCTTCCTCCCTTTGCCCTCTGTTATCAGGCAGGAGATAGAGGGGAACAGACTGTATAAGGCTGTATTATATGGGTGAGGAGAGTGACATATGAGGCAGCCAATCGCACAAAAGGGTCATAGCCCCACCACTTGCTGCAGGAATAGCAGTAGACACACAGATTAGTTTATATCTGCTATACTGAATGATTTAGGTAATGCAAACCAATTGCAAAAGTGCTTATTTTTACTTTCCCCATAATTAGAGATATGATCTTTGTAGCAAGAAAACCCCTTTAACTTTGTTTTGTATAGAGTCGTAATAGGGCTCTTGTTAAACGGACACAACCGTACCTCTGTAATGGCTCTTAATTCATATGGAGGTATGTTCTATAAGACTGTGCACGTTCCAAAGTATTTTCCCCCAAAAGCATTGTTTCTGGGGAGACTATCTCCTTATATACACACTGTCATGATGTCACCATTCACACCCAAATCATTCTTCACTAATGTGGCCATTTTACATACCAAAGATGTTACTACTTTAGGTATAAGATAGTTTATCAATCTATACATGTCTTGTGAATTTTTTTTCCCTATTACTCACATTGAACATTGTTATCACAAATGTACTGAAATATATCTGATTCATTCTACTCTACTGGGAAATAAAAGTTCAGCTTCAGAAGACTAATAAATCAATATATTGTCATTAACTTCATCCATTCATGAATGTGGAGTAAGCCTGCTTTGTCCAGCAGGTGGCAGAGCTCTCAAAGTAGTTAGTTTAAAAATCCTGGTTAACACTCTTTGGACAAGGCAATTATGTGCAACTCCTTTTAAGTGTTTTTTCTTCTTTTTTTCAAATAATAAACACAGTTAGATAAATTACAACATCAATATTTTTCAGCTTCTAGTACAAGGTGTCAAAAATTTGTGTGCCTTGCAAAAAAGACCATTGAACTCAAATTAAATGCAATAACTTTAAATGCCCATGTGGTTACTGTTTACGCTCCTTCTGAATTATGAGTTTCATCATTTTATTGGAGACCATCTTACATGCTCCATCAATGACTACATATACCATCACCTCCAAAACAGCCTGGATTCTTTCAGACTAGGACACAAAAAGCACAGGAATGCTGTGCCATGCTTTTTACAACAATGGAGAGGACACTGTGTAAGGAATTCTTTCAGTGAGTATGCCACACATGAATTCACTCTTACCTTAGTTTTGTACTCCTGCTGTCCCAAAATCTGAGTTACAAAACATCTTTTTATCCATAGTGAAATATCTAGGGTATGTGCAATGATTGTTCAGGAGACAATCATCTCTAGGGACCAGGGTGAAACGGACCCTGACAGGAGCACCTTTTCTGCCATTAACCAGGAGACATGTCCTGGGTATATCTGGGATGTTGAAACGAGTAGATGTATGCTCTGGTATGTAGAATCTTTGTTTGATATTTATCTGTCTCTTCTAGGGGCAATATAGAAGCAGAAGTTATTAAGTGTGGGGTCGCCCTTTTCGGGGCGGGCACTCCGCTAAGTAACAGGAATAGGTATCAGGGTCAGATAAATAGGGACATTGGGTTTCCTTAATGGTTGTATCTTTAGGAATTGGTTATATATTTTTAGGGCGACATGTATGAATTCGAATGCGTATTTTTAACTTGGCGCCGACACTCCAGTTCTAAATAGATATAGAAGAGTGTAGAATACGACAGATTTTTGGCGCATTACATAGAGCTTAATGCGCCAAACTTTGTATGGGCATAGAGTGTAATGCGCCAAACTTGGCGCATTAAGCTCTATGTAATGCGGCAAAAATCTGTCGTATTCTATACTCTCAGAATCTCATAATCCAAGCATTGAAACATTAAGAGGGCAACATGTATGATTTCGAATGCGTACTTTATTTTTTTACTTGTTGCCGACACCACAGTTCTCAATAGATATAGAAGAGTGTAGAATACGACAGATTTTTGGTGCATTACATAGAGCTTAGTGCGCCAAGTTTGGCGCATTACACTCTGTGCCCATACAAAGTTTGGCGCATTAAGCTCTATGTAATGCGCCAAAAATCTGTCGTATTCTACACTCTTCTATATCTATTTAGAACTCTGGTGTCGGTGCCAAGTAAAAAAAAAAAGTACACATTCGAATTCATACATGTCGTCCTTAGTATATTTTGAATAAAAGTTATATTTTAATAGTAGGAATTTTTTTGTGGTATAATAGTATTTGATTGTAATTCCTATAGATTGTGGGATAGTTGGAATTAATATGTGCAATGATTGCTTTAAAATGGATTTAGAAAAAGTTTTTAGTGGTGGCCATGCACGTGTCCTGTATAGATGGAGAGCGGCCTAAGGAACTTTTTCTTCAGAGACAAATATCATACTGTCCAATTTTTCAAAGTAATGAAAAGCCCCATTTTCATAATCTTTTCTACATGTTCACAAGAGATACTTTAAGTATCTCTTGTGCTCTGTGCTCAGTTTGACTCCAGTCTGTACGTGTAAGATGCCCTTGGCAGGTGGTACTTTAGGTGGAGCAGGGGTGTAGATGACCCCTACTGCTGCTGGTCAGAGGTGCAGTGGGTTTGACGCAGAAAGGATAACAGAGACATGGCTTCTGAGGTCTTGGCAAGGTTTAATTATGACTCAACACTTTTAGTTCCCTGGTTAAAACTTCTCCTTCATTCATTACAAATACAAGTAGAAATGATTACTATTACAATGCAACACCTCTTTTCAGCTTCAGTCCTTTGTATTCTCTTCACAGGAGACGAGCCTCACCCAACTACCAGTGTAGCTATACTTCCTCTGCCAGCTAGCACGCTACTTCCTATGACAGGCCTAAGGCTATTTCTACACGGCATGCAAAAACTATTCTAAAACCGCTGAAAATCCTATCGTTTTGCATGCCTATAAACTTTGAGAAAAAACGACCTGTAGTCTACACAGTTTTCTGGGCCGACGGTTTTATGAACATGTTGTAAAAACTGCTGCCGTCTTTCTGTCAGTTTCTCGTACATTCAATTTTATGGCCGACAGAAAAAATGCTAAAACCGACCACGGTTTTTGTGCAAAATGTGACAAAAACCACGGTCATGCATCGGACAAAAAGCCGTCTGCTTTACAACGGTTATTGTTCTATGCTGTGTGGTCCAAGCCTAACATAGCTTGTCTCTCTGTCTACATCTCTGTCATCTTGTCAGGTGACAGCTGATTGGGTTGAACTTCTCCACTGGTTTTGTACCTTACTTTCTCTGTTCTCACTCTTTCTCTCTGACCCTGTGCAACTGAGGAAAGCCTTCCGTAGTCTGACTGCTTCTGTGAGTCTTCCTTGCCTAGAGTAGAGGGGCAGCTTGCTCCTAGTCCACAGCTGGCTTGTGTCCAGGTTGACCTCTTAACTGGTGTAAACACCCTGAACACTTCAACTGAGAACTAGCAACTAACAGCAACCTGAATAACCTATGACAGACTAGGCTTTTAAACTCTGCTCCCTCCTACTGCTGTGCAGACTATGGCTGATCACATGGTGCAAACCATCAACAGGTTGTTCGTGATTTTTTTAGTTGATATTTCATTTTCAATGAATTATAAATTCATGTTTATATTACATTTATTAAAAAATTTCCTACCCTTTCTTTGGCTACGTTAGCTACTCTGTAGTCAACTCCCCCTTGTGCACCTTTGATAACAACGCATGTACAAAAATAAGCATGCGCTGTTATGTTAGTCTTTGTGCTAGACTGCATGAACACTCCACTACTAAAAGTGACATGCAGCCTACAAAGACATGCCCACAGGCTTTATTTTCCATATTCCTGTCAGCACCTAAGTATTGCATTTGTGGAATGTGAGCAGCAGCTCTCATCATGTTAAAAGAACTGCAGGTCACATCCTCCAAATGATCCTATCACAAAAAACAGTAAAAAAAATAAAAATACTCACTTCCTGTGGCCCTACAATGGCAACATGTCTCCTGACTCCCGACGTCTCCTGACTCCTGTCCTCCAACACGGATATCACATCCAATGTGATTGCATCAGCGAGTCACGGGGCTGCAATGGTCACATGGGATGGGACATCATGGCTGGAGGTTAGCCCTGTAGAGAAGACTAGGGGACTGGAGACATGTACCATGGTAACACCAGGATTACTTTGCCTCTCTTATACCTTCTCTGTATTACAACCTAAACAACTGGTTAACACCTTCAATTTCCTACTCCGTTCCCCAGTGCACCCTCCAATACCTCTCATCTCCGCTGAGGATTTTGCCACACATTCCAAAAGCCAGATCAACAACATCGGAGAGAGTTTTCACTTACAGTCCTATAATCTGTCTATACATTTTCATAATGCTCTTCTACCATAACCTGCTTTACCACAATCACTTATAACAGCTTTCCACACTTCTCTCCGAATCCCACCTCACTATCTGTCCGCCTGACCATACATTATCCTACCTAATCCTCCAAGCTTGACACTGTGAGTGTCTCAGCCCTAGCCCAGGTTTTCAACCTATTTCTTTCAACTAACTCACTTCTTGACTCGATGCAGTCTAGTTTACAACTCCAAAATTCTACTGAAAGATTCCTAAATAAAGTCGCCAATGACTTAATAACTACAAAAGCCTCACAACACTACTCTGTGCTACTCCTTTATTTGACATAGTTCATCACTCACTACTCTTACAAATTCTCTTTTCCCTTCATATCACCGAATTGTCTCTTTTTTAGGATCACCCCCTACTACAACGACCAAACATTCAGCTTCACTCACTCTCACTCCACCTCTGACTTTCACCCTCTCCCAGTCCTGAGTCGACAACTATCTCTATCCATGACATCAGCGAACCCAGCATCACATGCCTTTCAGTACCACTTGTATGCTGATGACACTCAAATCTACATCTCTGGCCCAGATATTAAGTGGAGGTTCACATGACAAGTACAATTTACTTTGTGGATTCTCCTGATGAAAACTTCGGAGTCCAATGTGTTCTTAATGGGTATTTCACATGCCTACTGCATTTGGATATAGGGTTGTACTGGCATGCATCATTTTTTAACTTGCTGCCGACACATCAGTTCCAGATAGATATAGACGAGTGTATAACACGAATGAAAGTGTTATGCGGCAAACTTTGTATGGTGCATAGAGTGTAATGCGCCAAACTTTGTATGGTGCATAGAGTGTAATGCGTCAAACTTTTTATGGTGCATAGAGCATTATGCACCAAACTTTGAATGGTGCATAGAGTGTAATGCGCCAAACTTTGTATGGCAGTTTCGCATGAAACCATGGCACATTCTAGGCACATTAAAATGTGTCATGCTATCTATAGAGTAATTTGCCAGCAGTTTTTCGGCGCAATATACACCAAAAAAATACCGCATGTGAATTCATAGCTTGGTTTACTCACGATTTACTGTCAGAAATGAGTCGAATTCATGCCTAAGTGTTTTTCATTGCTGTTCCATGTTAAAAACCACTTACAAATGTTTTGGGCGCATATTGCATGAGGTTTTTAGTCATTCCTATTAACATCAATAGTAAATTTCTCATTGAATACGACCAAAGAATGAGTTAAAAAAAAATGTAACACACGTTGGTTTTGAAAACCCCGCACCGAAAACACGCGTCGCATGAACCACAATGGGTATTTTCTATCAAGGTGATGGGAATCATTTTTTTTTCAATTTTAAATAAGGATTTCAAGTTGGAATCTACATGGAGTAGAACTAGAAATCCTGGTCCAAGTCTTTCCTTTCCAGGATCCCAGACTGTCTACTGTCCTTATCCTCCTCCTTCGCTTCCCACTTTCTCAAACTCTGTATGGAGAAAACGGAGTCCTCATCATCTTTCTCCCACCTCACTCCACCTCTGCATCAAATCTTTCTATTACGGTCAATAACTTCACGCCTTCTCGCTGCCTCAGGATTACTTTTGACTCTGCCTTGTCTTTTAAACTGCATATCCAAGCCAATGCTTGTTCATGCCCTAATCATATCCCACCTGGATTACTGCAACACTCTTTTCTTGCTCCCCTCCAATCCATCCACTCCACTGCTCGCTGATCCACTTCTCTCTTCACTACTCCTCTGCTTCAACTCGACTAATCCTTTTACAGGTTTCATTTCCAACCCTGTTTATATGGAATCAGAGAGTGTGAAAGCAATCTCCAAAAGTTTAGACAGCTAGTTTGCTTCTAATTTCAAATCATAGTTTGCTCTCTGTGTCGCAGAGCAGCTGTCCTTCATGTCTTCCCTGCAAAAACGCCCTTTAGTTGAAACCAGAAATTCAGACTATTCTTGAGTTATCTCATCTACCTCTCACCCTACCATCACTTTTGATGCAGACGCAAAATGTTACAATGAAGTCCTCCTTTATTCCAGTAGTAGCATTAGATGGCATGTATTGTTTTTTATCTTTTATAGTCATTCTACTTTTTCCACTGATTAGGGGCTTGTTGAAATATATTTGGCTAGGGATCAGTTTCATCTGTCTTAAAAAATGCCTACTTATTGGGTACAATGTGCAGTCAGTCACTCTTGTTCAGCAAGACATTAGAACCAAAAGCCATGCAATCCATCTGACACGAACAAGGCACCCAACATTCCTGTGATTTTAGGAAATGTCTTAAATTAATGCCACTTGTTTAGTATAAAGGAGGGCACAACTGATTCCCTCTGAAAACAATGACATCAGTTTTCCTCTGGATTTTTTTTTTTTTTGCAAAGAACTGAACCTCAGCACTAAAGCTGATATGCTATTGTTGGGGGTCTCTCTTTTTTATAGTTAAATCCTAGTCTTATCTGGATACTAGAAACCTCAAAATTTGTCCAAAGATTTATGACAGCATGCTTAATCTTGTATTATCGATCAAGTGTTGGAATAAGAATGTGATAACACAAGCCAATTAACAATCTCTCACCCAATTTCTGCATAAAATAATGTAGTTATTGAAAAAATATATATACTACTCCCACAAAGTTATGGATATTTGACTTTTGGGTGAAATTTAGAGAAAAATAAAAAATTTCACGCTACAGTGATATTTTATCCTGAAAGACGGCCATTTAGGTTGTAGCCTGCAATGTTGATTTTGTTATCTGTAACAATTTAGTGAAATAAAAGCCAACAACAGTGGAGGATATACACTATCAAAAAACACCAAAGTCTCAATAACGTCTCATGTGGCCTTGAGCATCTGTTACAGCTTGACAACAACGTCTCATGCTGTTCACAATTCTAGATATTGACTGCTGAAGCATTGAATCCCATTCTTCTTAAAAGATGTCCCTCAGGTCATTAAGGTTCAGAGGTACAGATTTACAAGCTTATACATTCCAATTCAGCTGATCATACAGATTTTCTAGGGGGTTCAGGTCTGGAAAAAGTGCAGACCACTGCATTTGAGGTACCTCAGTGTCCAACAGCTGTTTCCTAATGATACGACCTCAATGATCTGGAGCGTTGGCGTCCATGAAGATGAAATTAGCCCTGTGTTGTTCATGCACAGGCACAATGGCTGGATTAATAAGGTCCCTCCTCCAGCGTAGATGCTCCCTGGCCCATGAAAGACACTGATGCCTGTGCCTGGTTTTGTGGTCAGGTACCCTTACTGGTCACCTAGCACGCAGACCATGCTAATGTAAATGGTTATGAATGGTCTGATGTGACACTGTGGTGTCTCTGGCCTCCCATAAACTTGCCTGGAGTTGTAGCCATTCAGCATCCGATTCTGCAGGGCATTGTTTACAATGAAGCGGTTATCAGTGTGTGATGGAGCCAAAGGACCTCAACTTCTTTGCCTTTCTGTGTCTTTTCCAGCCTCTCTGTATCTCTGTTGCAACCTGCTGATGAGATTCTGTGGCCACTTCTGTCTGAGAGTATCCGGCTTGAATCTTGGTCTCATGATCTCAAAATGTGAACAGCATGATGAGAAGGATTGTTTAAATCCCATTTCAAATTGATTATATAAATTTATTGGGTGATTCAGAGATCAAATACCTGTTGGAAATTTTGCCATTAAGCTACTTGTTAGAGATCAGGAAGTACTGAAACACTGAACAGTTGGACATGTGCATTCTGAAGTTAAGAGATGGTCTCATTTAGTTCATTTAAAATAAAATGTCAAGAAATGTAATATTCATCCTGAAATTTTAAACTAAAGCCAAATAGCCCTAACTTTTTGTTTGTAGTATATGTCCGTCAGGTTCAAACAAGGGTATATAAAGATGTGGATGAAAGGAGGGAGATAGGGAATATTTAATCTGATGAAGATATTTGTAAAACATAAGGCAAGAACCAATCTGTGGTAAATTAATATATTATTCCTGATCCTATATATTGCCATTAGACTGGATCCAAATGATTTATACGGTTATATAAGTATGAATATTATTTGATAGTTATCTAAGCCTTTCTTGAAACCCTCAACAGTTCCTGCTGTGACAGCTCCTCAGACAAGCTATTTCACAGATTCACTGTTCATTGTAAAGAAGACTTTTCTCTTCTGGAGACTGATTTTTTTTTTCTCCAGACACAGGAGAAACTTGACATAAAATGGCTTTTTCCCATACTTTTTGTAGAGGCCATTTATATACTTATATAAGGGAATCATGTCTCCATCTAGCCATCTGTTCTCAAGACTAAAAAGGTTTAATTCTTTTTTTTTTTATTCCCCTTATTAGTTTGGTTGCTTGTCTTTGTTCTTTCCAAACTAGAGCCCAAAATTGAACAGCATATTCCAGATGTGGTCCCACCAATGCTCTATATAGCAGTAATCTTACATCCATGTCCCTCGAGTCCACGCCTGTTTTATTACACGCGAAAATCTCCTGGCCTTAGAGATAGCTGATTGACATTGCATGCTGTTCTGTAATCTATGATTTATAAGTACACCCAGATCCTTCTCAACAAGTGATTCTCCCAGTTTTCTTACCCCTTAGGACATTTGATGCTTGCAGATTGTTAGTATCCAGATGCAGAACTTTACATTTATCCACCTTGAATCTTATTTGGCAAGTGGACGCCTAAGCACTCAATGTGTCCAGGTGGGGTTGCAATTTATGAACATCTTCCATACATTGCACTACACTACATTGCTTGGCGTCATCTCAAAAATGGAAACAGTGCTATTAATCTCCTCACCTATATCATTAATAAATACATTGAATAATAGAGGATCCAGTAATGAGCCTTGGGGTCACCACTTATAGCCGCGGACAATTCAGAGTAGGAATCATTACACTGATAGTTCACCAAAAGGTCAGCAACTCATCTCCAACTGACACAAGACTGAGTCACTGAGCTCAGACATAGTTCTTATAGTGCAAATATCACCAACATTGCCATTACAGTGAAAACACAATATTATAACTTCCAACATTGTGCAGATACCTAGTAATGTACAGACAGGGTTAATCCTGTACATTACTATGATCTGTGATCTGTGCACTGTGGTATTATAGAGACTCCATACTCCACAAGGGAAAATATTTCCTCTCTTCCTTGTGCCAAGATCTGATCCTCATGCTTAAAAAAGGAGTGCATGCTAACAACATGATGTGAGGGGAACCTTATGTGTTCTTACAATTATCTTCTGTGTATTCCTGACTGGCGACTCTCTACATGTCTCCTGCTTCTCTACATACATTGTCATTGTACTGATCTTTCGTGATAAAGATTAGTAAGTTGCACTTGCATATCCATATTAAAGTTGCTGTTATGAAGTAGTAAGGTTCTAGGACTGCCTCTGTAATAAAGTTTTAAGGAGGTATTCTGGTTTTTGAAAAATGCACATTATTCTTTTGTGTGATGAAAAATGTTTCTTTTTAATTTTCAATAGCTCCATTTATCATCATTTATGGGTCTTTATTAACTTCGAGGTAATAAAGTATGTATTATGTGATGAACACACTAGTGCACAGTTCCTGATTTATAGTGCATTCATCAGAGTTCTTTAAAGGACACTGCCATCAAAATTTTCTTTTCACACTTTGACAAGCAATGGGCGATTATTACCGTATATGTATTTTCTTTTCAATTGGCTCTGGTCAAAGAAGTGTAAATATGTTAAAAAGATAATTTCATAAGCTTAAATTGTACAGTCAGCAAACAGTTAATCTCATCCTAACAGGCACACACAGGGTTCAATACAAGTCAATTGCAAACACATGCACTCATAGTTAGAAATGAAAGTTGTGTGCAATGGTATTTTGGGTGGCTTGGAGGTTGGTCAGAGTTGGTTAAAGGTACAAACCAATAGGAACATTACTGATATGGACCCTGCTATTTGTAGTTCAATATATAGGACTGCCACTTTAAGAGGTGCATAGAAAAAATTTCTGCTCATAACACATTTATAAAAACTTTTGGATATTGATATTGGTTACTATCCAAAGGTTTTTACAAATGTAGTATGAGCAGATGCTCATCATGTAAATTTACTAAAAAAAAAACTAAAAATAAAAAAACACATTATTGTTGCTATTGCACAACAAACACATCATCTTGAACAATGTATTAATTGTAATTCTACATATGTGGTATATTATATTCAATGGACTACTGTATATGTAATGTCTCATATGTAGTTTGTACTACGCAAACATTTCAAACTAAAATCCAAGAGCGTATCTAATGGAGCAAAACATTTTCTTAATGCGCATGCAGGTGATTTAACTGTTTTTTTTTTATTTTTTATTGTGGCACTGAATGTGTTAACAGACCAGTCAGAAGTGGAGACTGATGGAGGCAACTCTTAAATAGAGAAGCCTTTTGGATTCTAAGATTAAAAACGACTCATCCTACAGGATGGAATTTACGTTCTGACTTGGTTCTACACTATTGATGTTTTTCTTTTCTCTCATTATTGGATTTTTATACATTTGTATTGTTTTTTGTGTCACGAGCAGCGGTGCAGCCCCCAGTCCGGGCTGCGGGCGCGCTTGTCCCTCTGTGTCCCCTTCTGCGCCCGGGGCCAGTCGGGCTGCGGGCGCACTCGCTCCCTCGGGGGCATTCACTTACCTCGCCACGCTTCTGCTTCCCCGCGGCTGTCTGGCTGGCCGGTGCGCCCTAAGCAACGGGGCCGCGCGCGCTAGCCGGCTTTCTCAGATTTAAAGGGCCAGTGTGCCGGCAATTGGTTTTGCAGGTCGCTGACCCTATATAAGTGCTCAACCTCCATTAGCACCCTGCCGAATCCATAGTGCCCTTGACCTATGAGAGGAAGCCTTGTCTTGTTCTGGTTAGTCGCTCCTGTGTACCAGACCCGCCTGCTTATGTCCTTCGACTCCGAACCTTCGCTGCCTGCCCTGACCTTCTGGCCTGACCCCGACTCCGATTTCGTCTACCGTTCCTGTACTGCGTTGCACCTCAGCCGCCTCCGCAAGCCTGCCACATCAGGGGTAGTGACCTGGTGGAACCCCGCCGCGGCAAGTCCAACCCGCCTTGCGGCAGGCTCTGGTGACTACCGGGACCTATTTAGATTACGCTCCCTGGTGTGGTCTGTACCACCGCTTGTGGCGGTCCAGTGGATCTACTACCCCAGCTTGTTCATTTTGTATGTTTTAATTATAAGTTTTTCTCTCCTTGTTGCAGGGGAAGAATTGTGACTTACCTGTGTTTAAACAGGAACACATTAGTAAGCTGCAAGCCATGATTAAGAACTCACACAGTTTGAAACGTGTTGGTGAGTGCATTTCTAGTGGATCATACATGAACATTGTAATTGCTTTTGTTCTCTGTGAATTTTTAACATTAGTTTCTGTGCTGTCAAACATATTTTGCTATTTGTCTTGGAGTCTCTCTTGCTTTGCACAGTGTGGGTGAGCTGTTTGGACTTCCTACTACTTTAAAAGGTGTTTGACTCCTGAGTGGCTGCCACTTATAAAGGACACTGGTGCTTGATAGGGCACATAAAGAACTGAAAGTATATTGTGGTGGTAAATTACCTGTACTGTGCTGCAGGAGACCATAGACTGGCACCAGAGCTATGCTGTAATTAACTGCAGCATGCTCTTCCGGATTGTGGTGAATGCCAAGTGCAGGACGATTACTGGAGCACTCAAAAGGCATTGGCTACAGATTTAGCCAAATTCTGAGGCAGTCGAATACCGAGATCTCATTTTCCTTATTGCTCTTCAGAGGGTAAATCAACTTCCAGAATGAGGACCTTACCAAACAAATTAGCATACCTCAGCTAACTGGCAGCCTGTGACTATGACTATTGCAGACACATTTTTCATGGTGGGGTAGACTTTGTGTTGCTAAAGAATGATAAAGGCATTTACTGTGACAAAGAAATCCATTTAGTAAATGATGCAAGGATCATTGCCAAGATTATAAATGTGATATATTGACCTGTCTAAAGATTTATTCTCACTATAACCCACTTAATATGCTGTCTCATTATATAATACAATGCATGACATGATTCCCAAGTGCTTCATCCACCTTAATTCACTCAGCAGTGATGCCATATTTGTCAATGCACAGAAGAGGCTGTTTGCCGCAACCCTCATACCAGAACAAAAAACTTTCTTCTAACATTTCATGACTTCCTATTCAAGACTGCTGGAGGTCTCTTATCCAATCTCTTTTCATCCGTGTTTGCTTTGCAACTTTCCATCATATAACATCACATTACAAAGGTTTGGAGATGTACACATAGAATCATAGGTTTAATAATATCTTTATTATCAATATTTTATAGAAAATCATGCAATTTTACAGAGTTATTAAAATGTTTATATACCTAAAGAATAAAGCTGACCAATCATCTTTCATTTTTCAGAGATCAGGCTCAAAACCCCCATTTGATTTCAAACCAGCATGAATATAATGGCAATAATTTTTTCACCCCCATTCATGAGCACTTTTTTCTAGGCTGTGCCCTTCACCCATGAAAATGAATTGAGGTGGGAAACTATTGAATGTAAGACCAACGTAGTAATAGTAATCAGTATTTATTCAATTGTACTTGTTGCCCTCACAAAAAAGGAGGTAGCCATTTGCAACCTAAATACATTTTCTTTTGAGCCAATTACTCTTTTGGGACAGTTATTATTAAATGGTTTCCAATATTGTCATGAAGATAGACTTTCATTATATGACCAAAAGTGTGAAGATAATCACTGTAATTATTGAGTTCGTGTTTCACCTACAACCATTATAAACCTGTGGCTAAAAGATTTTCAGTAGTCTTCTCATGATCAGTACAAGCAGGTTTACACTGAAAGGTGACACCAATGTGTATAGATAACATAGGATCCACCAGTCACAAGAGGAGATAGTCACAGTTCCCCCTCTCCCTGCACACTGATCTCTTCCCAGGTCACAGAGCGTGCCCAGAAAACTCTCCTATAGAAGTCAATGGGACTGAGTCAGTCTTAAGGCTCCTATGTGCATAAAGCTGCTGTAAAGCATCTCTCTAAATGCTGTTAAAAGCAGTGAAAGCAAGAAAGCTGTCCCCACAACCATATAAGGACAACAGTTGAGAAATCTACAGTCACAAAATAAAAACAGCTAAGAAGAAAAGAATATGGATCAGTGTCTTGTTTTAATTAGTAAAAAAAGAAAAATGGCGATGCATTCGCTTTAAGGAAGGATAGGAATCCATTGTCTTAAATGTTGAATTTATGTTTTACTGTCTGCCAGACTGATGGACGAATCAGGGTTGTGTAGATGTCTGAAGAAAGCTGTCTACAAGAATACTTTAGGCATACTGTAAAATATACTGAAAGAGGGATAATGGTTTGGGCAATTTTAAGTTTTGGGGTAGACCTTTATTTCCATTGAGGGATGGTATTAATGCTACAGCAAACAAATATATTTAACCCCTTCCTGATGTACCATTTATTTGTTGTGTTCATTTTTTCCTATCCGTCTTCCAAAGCCAGAACTTTTTTTTACATTTTTTAGTCAGTCTTTGCGGGAAAGATGTACTTTTTATGGTGCCATTGAGTATACAACGTACCGAGAAAAACACCCAAAAAATTCCATATGGTGTGGAATCTGAGAAAAAACATAATTACAACTTTTTTGTAGGGGCTTTGTTTTTATGATGTTCACTCATGACACGCATCTAACAATTAGCAGTGAGATTATCACTGCCGGCAATATGAAACGAGCAGCAGCGTTCACATGAGTGATCGCCGCTGCGTGTTTGCATCGCGCCTGCCCGATCTGTCTTTCAGATCCCCTCCAAGAAAAGACATGTCATTTCTTGGAGCGGATCCAAAAGACGGACCTGACAGACGCGATGCAAACACGCAGTGCCGATCACTCATGTGAACGCCGCTGCATGTCTCTCATTGCCGGCAGTGATAATCTCACTGCTAATTGTTCGATGCGTGTCTGGGTCCGTTCAGACGGACCCAGACACGTATTCCAAAAGCGTATGTTCACACGGACACAAGATGCCGTGTGAACATACCCTAAGGATAAAATGGAATAGTGGTTATGAGCCAGACCTCCTTGTCCCACATAAGTGTTTGACCTCACAAATGTTATTTTAGCTGAATGGGCAAAATTCTTACACACAATTGAAAATCTTGCTGAAATCTTTTCCAAACATATGGAGGCAATAATAGCCACAAAAGGGGACCCAGCTTCATAATAAGATTCTGGGTTTGGGAATGAGATGTGCAACAAGCTTATGTAGCTGTGATGGTCATGTGTCCATTAACTTTGAACTCTACAGTATAGGCCACAAAATGGCTACACCATCTTGGTAAATCCGTTTGGAGCTTGAATTATATGTCTTCCAGTTGACCATACAATTAGATAAGATGGACCGGACAATTTTTGTGAACGGTGAAGCCTTTCAAAAAAATGATCACACATGGATATTAAATCATCCTACCAGATTACATAAAGAAGTTGCAATTAAATTATACATTGTATCATTCAATATGGTTCTTTTAAATTGTGCAAATCAAATAGTATTTTGTTAGATTTAACTGTCATTTAATGTTAATGTTTTTGGGGGATTTTGACACTGATGAACAATCTTTAGGATAATCCACAGGTGTAAAACTGCGGCCCTCCAGCTGTTGGGAAACTACAACTCCCATTATGCATTTGTATAATCTATAACAGTGGGCATGATGGGAGTTGTAGTTTCCCAACAGCTGGAGGGCCGGCAGTTTGATACCTCTGGGATAAGCCATCAATATCAGATCATTGGTGGTGCAGATCCTGGCTCCCTCACAATCAGCTCACTGAAGAGGTGCCCTCTTCAAGGTGTTGAGCAAGGGCCCTTTACAGGTCAGTCACATCCAGGTGAACAGGACAAGAACACCCTTCAGATCTCTTTAAATACAAAATAGTGACACAAAGAAAAAGACGCGTTGGCTCTTAGTGAGTATAAAATATCATGGATAGTACAATATTGTTACATCAGTTGTCATAAAAAAAATATACATTTTTGAATCATTCAGCCAAGAAGTCTTGGACTTAGACTCTTGGGGCCACATGTATGAAAACTGTCTTGGTCTAGAACTTTCTTTGTTGCCCAATCAGAGCTCCCCTTTCATTTTTTCAGAGAACTATATGAAATAAAAGGGGAACTCCGATTGGTTGCTATGGGCAACAAAGAAAGTCTTAGACCTAGACAGTTTTCATACATGTGGCCCTTGGTCCTCTTTCAAGTGTATTGGTCCCAGCATAGCATTCAGTTCGTATTTGACACATTCTGCAATGTTTTCTTGTACAAGGAATCATAATTGGCAAAAACATACCTTGAAATAAAAGAAAAGAAGTAAACTGTCTACAGGTGATATAATTATATCAGATTTTGTGGCTGGTATGGGCCTATATGAAAATAAATTTTGGTTCTTAGCACTCACAATATAAGACTGGTGCGACTGGGTACAAACATGTATGTCCAACTCTAGAAAGAATCACAGGCCGAAGTACAGATCTACCAGTGGAGTAGCCATAACCATGCTACTGCAGGGCCAAGTGGCCTGGCCCAACAGCATAGAGTTCTGTATGCTCTGAGGCACCTCTGAGCAAATACTATCATCTTAGTGACACCGCAGGGCCTGGCTGCCAGGACAATCAAAATTAATGGGCCCAATAGCACTGTCGTCGGCAGTAGTTCTGCACCTGCCTTACCTTGTAGCATATATTCAGCCGATAGCCACAGGCTCTGTAGTATGACAGAAGTCTGATACTGTCTCTCTGCATACTGTCCCTCAGCAAGCTCCTGGATGGTGACGTGGAGAACTAAATACATCAACTGCACTAATTGGACATCCTGAAAGCTGACCCTGCTCTCATCATGGGCCACATGTATGATACGGTTTTTGTCTAAAACTCACTTTGTCCCCCATAGAAACCTATGGGGAAAAAAGTGAGTTTTAGACCAAACCGTTTCATACATGTGCCCCATGATGAGAGCAGGGTCAGCTTTCAGGATGTCCAATTAGTGCAGTTGATGTATTTAGTTCTCCATGTCAGCATCCAGGAGCTTGCTGAGGGACAGTATGCAGAGAGATGTGTTAAGCATCAAGACAAAGGTCCTGGATGCTGACTAGCACTGGAGACTTAGGCACTATTTATTTCACATGTTTGGCTTCCATCTGTGGTATCCGTATGGATACCTAGAAAAAGTTATCTGATGGATACCATGGTGAGGCTATAACAGAGCTTTAGGGATTTACTGGGCAATTGAAGTCGAAATTAGACTATATTAGCTCTATTTCCCCAGTGTGTATTCCTTATACAGTGGATTATGCTTCTGTGATCCCCTACATAAAGCAGATGGCCAAAAATACGATGTGACGGCCAAATGGTCTGGACTAGACGGAAAAGAAAAGGAGGACTCCAGAGAAGACATCACCTGTAAGTCACTGAATGTAACTGTCACTTACATGTCTGCAGAGAACCTCTATAACTAGTATCTACCACTATATGGTCACTGTATGGTAGCAGTATTGATCTCATTATTCAATAAAAGTAATACAGTATTATTCAGTAACTAGGTGGTGGTAATATGTGATCATGTTCTGGCAGTAGGGCTGGTCCTTATGTAGTGTCATTATTGGTAATGTTGGTCTTGGTATAGTGAATTTTATTCTGTAAGATCATTATGGTAATGGGTATAGTGAGATATTTGCTCCTTGTATTGTAGTATTACATGGTAACTATATGAATATTATTTAGAGGTACTAGTAAGTGTTCTTTGGAGGTCGAAAGGAAGGCAATCAAAAGTTTGCTATGGGGTCCAGTTTTTTCTAGTTAAGCCCCAGGTAAAAATTAAAGCTTTATGTGGGAGCTGGTTTTAATGGGTAGAAAGAAATGAATAGGATCAAATATGAATACTCTGTACTTTCAATTCCTCTTTTAGCCCTGCTCAGTAGAAATGCAAGCTTTTATTTTCATGGTACACACTATGCACATCAAGACACAAATAAAGCTCTACACACCTATCCGCCATAGCGTTAAAACCACTGACAATGTCACAGGTCAAGAGGTGGGATGTATTAACAGTAAGTTAAGTGATAGGTTAACAGTAAATTTTTAAGGCTGATCTCTTGAAATCAGGAAACAGGGGAAGGAATAAAAACCAGCACGACTTGGGCCAAACCGTGAAAGCCAGATTACTAGTGATGTTGATGAAAAAAGCAGAAAAAAAACAGGAACATAAAATGGAAGCACTACTGACCTTGCACTTAAGCAGTGATTGACACTTAGCCTTGTACACACACTGATGTAGGGGAAGCCATCAATCACTGTACAGTATAAACAGGACTCTCACTGTCTCATAAAGCGGTTTTGACACAAAGTAAAATTGGGGAAACTTGCAAATTAAATAATAAACTTTTCACTGTTTTCACCATTCATCATTATTAAAAATTCTGTACCATTTTTGTTTTAGCTGCTGCCTTAGTGATCCATAGCAAACAGCTCATCTCCAGGGGATACACCCAGTGATGAGAGCTCCTCAGTCCTTGCCACACATGCTTAGACATCACCTCTCCTCTAAGGCAGCTACTGTCAGTCTCTTCCCTGCATAGTAATCACACACACTCACTGCTGAGCGAGTGTTCATTCCCAGGTTTTGTCATTTACTCCTGTCCTCTGTACTCCTTAGTAATTAGTCAAACAGTGCAAATAAATAAAAGAAAAAAAATTAATCAGGTATGTGCATTGTGAGAAAAAAAAATCCACGTTTGGTTCCTGCAAGGATTTGAACCTAGAACCCGTATGCTGAAAGGCAGAAGTGCTAACCACTCAGCTACATTGTAGCTACTAACAGCTCTCTATACAAACTTTTGTTTGACTAGAGTGAGCACACTGTGGGGAAAGCAAGAGTGATGTCAAGCCTGCTGGGTCACATGATTTGTAGTTTAAACAAATCATACACACCCCTTTTGAATACATTGGAAGCTGAAGCAGGACAAATCAGGCATGAAATGCCTTGGTGGTAAAACCCCTTTAAACAGTCCTATCAGGATTTACTATGCTTTTAGCTCAGAAATCCTGCTTCAAATCATATATCACAGAGCTCAGCTTCTCTCCCTCTCCCTCATCCTGCTCTCAGATGGGGCAACATAAGCCACCTGACATGTACCGTTTTAAGGATCTACAGCAAAGATTTTTGCATCAGATACCACAGGATTTCTTTAGAGGCCTTGTTTGGTCCATACCTTGACAAGTCAAAGCTGTTTCAGTGGCACAAGGGGTAATTATCCAGTATCAGACAAGTTTTAAGGTTATGGCTGATCAGTGTATTTGATCATAGTTGTTACCTAGAAAATAACTAAAATCTCAACACTTGCATAACTTAATGAACAACTGTACTAGTAGCTTTAACTTTTATATTATGCTGAACTTTTTAAGATTTTTTTTCATTTATCTATGTACCCATCTCACAGAGCAGAGGATAGTGTAAGTATATGTGCCTCATCTGAGTTTTTATAGCTTTGTAATTTCTAAAAACAGAAAAATGTATGATATATCCACATTCTAACATGTGATATGGTCACATTCAGTAATCAAGGTAAGGGACAGATTGATAGCCAGGGTCAACACCATCCATTGCATAAGAGGTTAAAGCTCATGGCATGAGTAGAATGCCTAAATAATGATACACAGTTCTTACAGCTCAGTACCATGCTGATGCAGGCACTCTTTAAAGGAGTTGTCTCCCTTCAGAGTTTCAGAGAATGCGTGAATGAAATACTCTGTCACTTCCTGGTTCAGACTGACTCATTTGCATAAGCTCCATGCTTGTACAGCTTGGTGCCCTGCTGTGCTTTCAGATGCTAATTAGATCAGATTAGCTTCTCAAACTACTAACAGGACTTCTTATCTGATCCCTCAAACAAAAGCCCTAATTACAGTTCTGTTTATTTTACATAAATCAAGCTTTTTACTGCTGAGCAGCACAGGTCACTCACTGTTATCTCATTGAACAAACAGCAGGGGGGAGAATTGTTTACAGGTCAGTTACTGAGGGAACTGAAATAGCCAGGGAGGTCATAAATTCACTTGTATCTCCTTAGGGAAAACAGAGGAACAAAGCAATATATTTGGAAAATGTCTTTATTTTGTGTTCCCTACAATTTGAAAGCTATTCTTTGTAGCGAGACAACCCCTTTAAGCTGCCATAAAATGTCTTTCTACAGTATTACAGAGGTATTCTCCATTAGAAACAATAGATACCATAGAGGAACATACCACAATTCTTTTGACTGTTTATATGGCTATGAATTCAGAGGTACATTGTGGCCCCTTATAATTATATAGATGCTGGATTTCTACTCTGTACAATGCAAAGTTTTCAAGAGGACATAGTATAGTTATATACATAGAATGAAATCAGAAGACTTAGGGCAACATGTATGATTAGGGCTGCACCAGAAGTCTGGCGTATTTTCAGCCCCACATCAGGGGCAGCGCCGTTCACATTAGCGAAAAGCCTCCCGAACGCCATTCCCGGGCACATTACAGGGCGCCCGCGGCACTTTGTAATGCACCTGATTTCGGGGGGCCTGCGGGAGGCGCGGCGCACTAGAACCATACGAAGTAATAGATTTATAACTTTGCTATGGCATTTTTAGGCACATTAATGCTGGAACAGGTAAACCACTGAAGAGCAGGTTCATAATACAGGCACATTCTATGTTATTATAATGCGCATGAAATTTGACGTTCAATCGCCAAATTTCATACATGTGGCCCTTAATGTCTCAGCATAATTGTAGTGTAACCAGTATGTAAGCGTAGTGTATATTCAATGTTATATCAAGAAATGCCGCAGTTTTTGTGAGCTTGGATAAGTTCACGTATTTTAATGAGGAATTCGACATTGATTCTGTGTTGAATTTCTCATTAAAATCCTTGTATAATCGGATGAACATTCACTTGAATGGCCAGTCCATGCTGTAGTTCATTTAGAGAACTACAGCGTGGATTTACTACACCACAAATGTAGAATATATGGTGCAGGAAAAAAAGAATGAACATGTTCTCATCTGATCTTGCTCGGAAAGGAGAAATGCGGGTTATCCCCTTTGAATTAGGGCGAACCCGCTTTCAACCCGCAAAAATTCCTTTGTTAAGTTAGAATCCTTGGCAAAAATCCAAGTTGTCGCCTTGAATTTCTGCCCAGGAAACCCAGCTCGGCCTTCTATATCTCCTTCATGCTGCATCCACTCCTGGCTTTGGCTTAAAAACTGCATGGCATTTTCCCCAGAAAGTTGTGCATGAAATTGATGTAGTGCACAGGATTTTATAGGCATCAACAATTATTTGGGTTTCTCTTTTCCCCAGCACCAGTGTATCAGGGCCTTAAACAATTAGTGCAAATTAAATTCATAAAATGTACTGCATTCTATGCACCTTAAGTTTCTAACACAATGTAGCATGCAGAAAATGCACAATGTTCTATTTCTGCTTCAAATTCATATTTTTTTTACACATAAAAATCAAAGATTAATTATTTCTGGTCTATATTCTGCGCATGGTTTGTGGCCATACACAAGGTTCAAGTATACCAGGAACCACATGCCCCTATTATATCAAATAATTATTGTTACATCTTACATTTTCTGTCTTATTCTCGGTTCTAATAGGTTTATTATATCAGACGGCTTTGGTTTGTAAATTCTGACAAAATTGGTCAAAATTCCTACTAATTTACTACACACTCAGCCTTCATTCCCAATTAGTATATACATACCTACAGTGGGGTCTGAGGACACCTCTCTAAAAATAATTTTTCAATATTTTAAGCTAGGCACCAGAGAACATATATATATATGTCCCAAAACGCTGCTCTTAGGCTGAATCCTCAGATTAAACTTTAGTCAAAAGAAAATCTGTTTTAACTCTTAAGAGGCCACCTAAGCAATAAGGGGGTGTAGACCCTTTGGTAGGAAAGGGCATAACCATTTTTATTTTAAAACCTGTCATGTACTAATTACTTTTCATCTTCATCTCCTTCACTCATGCTGCTGATGGAGGCAGAGGCTGCACCTTTGGGTGATAATGGGGGTGATTTATTGAGCATCCATGGCAAGGTAGGTGAAGGAGAACGTTCTCGAGTAGGACTGTTTGTGGGACTCTGCCTTGGAGATACTGCTTGAAGCATCCTCCCACTCCTCTCCTGAAACATCTGCTTCTGGAAAAAAATGAACACTATTAGTACAAAACATGTAAAATACAAAACATGCTAATTAATATAGAATTTAGATTGTGAGCCCCAATGTGGAGAGGGACCTATGTGATGTATAAATGCAAAGCTTGTACATCACTTAAGTCCTCAAGAGTCGAAATAAATAAGACCGATGCTGACGACAATTTTGGAGTTTCCAAGAGGGACCTATGTGAGTCATGACAATCTGTACAGTGCTGTGGAATGTGTCAGCACTATACAGAATAAAATAAAAGAATACAGCAAAAAGGTAAAACATAGTCTATAATACATAGGTTATAAGCCAATTTTATTGTCAAATCTCTTAATCAGAATATCACTGCTACTTTGAATATATTGTAGCTCCAACAAACAAACATGACCCATATAATTAAAGACAAAGAAAAACATAAATGTTATTCAAAAATCACTAAAAACATAAACGGTAGTATAAAGATGAAGGGCGGCATGTCAGAAAAGAGGTGCCGCCACCCTAGTTGTAAGGTGCATTAAATGAGTGTATAGTGTGCCTGAATGAATGAATGAATGAATGAACCTGTCAAAAATATGGCGTCTGCTATAACTTTCATTGTATAATTGATGCGCCTAATCTAGGCGTATAGCATAATTTAGGCGCATAGCATATCATTGCTAGCATATTTGACGCACCTACTTTAGGCCTATTCATATGTGTCGTATCTGGTGTATAATGGGCCCAGTTTTGTTATACTACAGTTCATTTATTCAGAGAATAGAGCATCAAAAGTTTTTTGGCACAAAATACACCCAAAAAATGGCGCGGCCCTAATGGGAGATGTCGTCCGAAATATCCAAATACTATGTCATTACAAAACAGGCGTAATGTAAAGCATACTGTATCTAATAGAACCCCCACAGGTTATCCAGAAATGAACATATGCAAAGAATCAAAAAAGACAAAGAGAGATACAAACCAAAAGTGACAGGAGCCGCTTATGGTCGTTTTCTTTCCTGGTCTTTCTTGATTTTTTGTATGTCATTTCAAGTTTTTTAGTGATTTTTGAATACAAATTTTATTTTAGCTTTACTTATATGGGTTATATTTTTGTTGCTGTTTCAGATCTGTTAAATTTAACATGATACGAGGTGTTGTACTTTGAATGCAGGAACTTGGTCTAAGGTCTAGGTCTAAGACTTTCTTTGTTGCCCATATCAACCAACCAATCTTCTGGCATGGGAGATTGTGTTTGTAGCTGCAGTTCTTTTGGTCTTATGCGATGGGGTTTCTCCCTGAGATTTCCTGCTATGATATTTAAAAATGAATTTTCCAAATAAAAAAAAAGACCCCTGTGGCCAGTGAATAGTTGCCGGATCAGGTGAGCAATAAATGTGTCATCATCAGCCAGGAGCACCGAAACCAGAGGGTTTAAACTTCTTTTCTATTTTTTTTTTATCATTCACATCGATTTTATTGAGATACAAAATTGCATATAACACATTACAAGTATGCGTAGGGTAAAAAGAAGAACTGGGTCACAATATGTGACAGAGCAACATCACAGATGTGCGGGTATCCGCACAAACAGAATAAATGTTACATCTTTGAACAACCTAATCGTGTTATAAAGTTCAAACAAGAAGAGGCAATTTGTGAATTAAAGGCAAGAAACCTTCTTTTCTATTTTATAGTATTTCTTAGTGTTTGAATATGAAAATATGAACAGAACATTGTGTTGATTCACCTACGACTGTTCTCAAAAATGTCTATGCTGAGAGTCTATAGTTTTTTCTTTTCCTGATTTTTGACATGTAGAATTAAGATAATACTTAGAAAAACTTAAAATGTTATGATAACCTAAACAGAAAACAAATTGAGGACGTACCCAAGCACCATCAGGACCAAACAGCTCCAGAAAATTTCCGATAAACTCCCTTGACTTCTCCTCCCACTTCTGAATTAAATCATGGCTCTTTTCTTCCACTTTGTAGACAAATTCTTTAGATTTTTCTTCCACATTTTTCACCTTTTCTTTCATTTTATCAACTTGGTTTTGAAATCTGTATTTTTTTTCCTGATGATAAACCAATAACAGTTCAATTTATTCTGGAGATATTATTCTACTGCATGCAGAAAGAATGTTTAAAACCACAGTTTATATGCATGTGGAGTGCATGGTGTCTTGGAAGAGAAGGGGCTAAGCCCTGATGAGAGTAAAATGTAATGGCACAGAGAGCGCTCAATATTAACAATATTTTTGTAGCAAATATGCACGGGGCCAAAGAGCAGAAAGGCTTTAAAGTGTTAACTACAGAATGATGTCAAAAAGGGCCACCAGTAACTTGCAGTAGTAGTTGCAACTGCTTATGGACCTGTAGTCTATAGAGTACTGTGAAAGCACGCTATGGGCCACCAGCCTGACATAATAAAGAGTGCTATAACTCTAGAGGGTTCATTTTATGTATGAATAATTCTCAGGAATTATTACTAATCTTTACTACACAGTTTTATATAGATGCTGTTTTAGTGAGCTCTTCTTTCCCAGCAGCCAGTTTATCTCCCATTGCCCAAATCTGTTTTATAAGGACCTGCAAACACTGGTGTTGTTAGGTTTCAATTAGGAGCCAGGAGTTTGGGCATTTTTGAAGGCATGAATAATATCTGCATTACTATTTTTACTGTCCAAAATTTTTTGGCTAGAGTTCCACTTAAAAATGTAACAGTTCCAACACATTCAACCTAAGAATAAACCTACATAACCTATGTTGTTCATAACGCTGGGACTGCCTGTATAAGGAATGTAGTTCATACCCAGAAAACATCACTGCATGTACAGAGAAAACTAAGAAGCAGTGGAGTGTTGACCCTACGTCTTGTCAGATGACACCAGTTTATGTGATAGCATTAGAAACTCAAACATTAGTGTTCTCAAAGAGATTTCTAACACGTTATAATCAGGAATAAGAAATCAATCCTGGTATTACATGTGGAATTCATTTAGGTTTAAGAGGGGATTACAGGTTTAATCCCCCTATAATCCATCAAACTGTTGTAATAAATTATGATTTAAAATGAAAATGGAGATTTCTATCCAATGTTGTATACAACACTCGGCAGTCTACATTGTATAGACATAGCAAATCAAATGGAAGCACTGGTTTTAAACACTGTAGTTAACAAAAGGGGATAAAAAGTAGCCGCTATGGGAACCAGTGTTGTCAGCAGCCTTTATACTTACATTTATAAAGCTAACATTAGCTCTTTTGCAGTGTATCCCCTCTGGAGATTGCGCCTGGCATAAACATCATAATCACGGACGATTCTAGTGATTATGTCTGACGTTGAGATACCTTCTGTCCTCTGTGTTGGTACAAACATGCCTGTCACAGAGAGGAAAGGTGTGCTGGATGATGGGATTTTATTTGAATGCGGTTAAAACATGATTATCTACCAATCTCATAGATGTCAACTGTATCTCACACAACTTTTACCATTAATTTGTCAGAATAAATATCTCTTTAAATGATTTATAAAATAAGTATGAGGAGTTAAGGTGAATTTCGTAATTTCACAAGATTGTGAACTCTTGGCAAATATTCAGTAGATGTAAAGAATATCTATGTTCATTTATGTGCAGAGCTGGCAGGTTTGTATTACATTTGGTGAACACAAGATATGGGTTTGCAAACATTGAGGCCGATACAGTATACTGGACAGCAATGCATCTTCTTCTTTACACACAGTACAAAATACGTACTGAAGATATTGAGTAAACATTCACAGCAAAGAGAGAAAAAGTAAGGTAACCCTTGATTTTTAACAATCCTTTAGATCCCCTTTAGCAGGAATCAACTCCACAATGTTGATAGGAAGCTTGTAGCATTTTTCCTACAAATGTATTTCAGTACATTAACCCCTTAAGCCGAACGCCTGAAAAGTACTTAATGACCAGCACATGTTTTTTGTTTTTGCTTCCTTGCGTTTCAACAGTCGTAACTTTTCAATTTTTTCCAATGATGCAGTTGTATGAGGCCTTGTGTTATTGTAGAGAAGTTGTACTTTTTGGGGGAATAGTTTAAATTTACTTATAAATTATTGCAGATTTTTTTTTTTTTTTTTTTTTAATTATTTTTTACACCATTCACATTTCACACTTAATAACATGTTAATTCTGCAGGTTATTACGGTCGTGTGGGTCCCTGATGTAGCGAGTGGCACCACGCTCCGGCCCTCGGGCCGCAGGCGCACCTGTGCGCCCTCTCTGGGGTTCCTGCCCGGGACGGGTAGCGCCGCTGGCCGCGGGACGAGCTGCGGGCGCCCTCGCTCTAACTAGTTACCAGTCCACTTTCCTGCTCCGTCCGCGTCCTCTGCCGGCCGATGAGTGCGCGCCGTTCTTGGAAATTTAAAGGGCCAGCGCGCCGGTGATTGGCTAAGTGCCGGGCACTGCCCCTATTTATTGGTTCGGTCCACGGGACTTCCTTGCTGGATCTATGTTGCCCCGTGCCTTAGAAAAAGCGTTCCTAAGTGTCTTCTCGCCTTGCTGTGTACCCGACCTCTTGCTACGTTTTCCCGACTCACAATCTCTGCTACCTGCCCTGACCTTCTTGCCTGTCCACGACTACGGTCCTTATCCAACGATTCTGTACCTCGCTGCACCTCGGCCGTTACCGCAAGCCTGCCGCGTCAGGGGTAGCGACCTGGTAGGACTCCCGCCGCAGCAAGTCCATCCCGCTTTGTGGCAGGCTCTGGTGAAAACCGGGACCTACTTAGACTCCGTTCCCTGGCGCGGTTATTGCCACCACTCGCGGTGGTCCAGTGGATCCACTAACCCGGCCGTTACAGTTAGATCCACCCATGGATCCCGCCAAGGTGCCCCGCCAAGTCTTGCGGATCTTACGACCATTGTTGCTCTGATCACGCAACAGGCACAGCAATTGGGCCAGCTGTCCGCCATGATGCGACAACTTCTGGCGTCGCAGCAGCAGCAACCGTCTTCTTCGCCAGTGGTTCCTTCTCCTCCTGCCGTCCCGCTGGCAACCATGGACCCGAAGCTTCGTCTACCATTACCCACCAAGTTCGACGGGGATTCGAAGCTTTGCAGAGGTTTCATTACCCAGTGCTCCATGCACGTGGAGCTAATGGCCGATCAGTTCCCCACGGAAAGGTCAAAAGTCGCGTTTGTGGTGAGCCTGCTATCCGGAAAGGCCCTGGCCTGGGCGACCCCCCTCTGGGATTGGAACGACCCTGTGACGGTAGACCAACAGGCCTTCCTCACTGAATTCCGCAGTGTTTTCGAGGAGCCAGCGCGTGTGTCTTCTACCGAGATGGCGCTCCTGAACCTTCATCAGTGGGACTCCTCGGTAGGTGACTATGCGGTCCAGTTCCGCACCCTTGCTTCCGAGCTATCCTCGAATGACGCCCTCTGCGCCACATTCAAGAAGGGTCTGTCTTGCAGGGCTAAGGACGCACTTGCAGCTAGAGATCTTCCATCTTCTCTGGGCGAGCTTATCCACCTGGCCACTCACATAGACATGCGTTTCACGGAGAGACAGGAGAAGCTCCGCCAGAAACAGGACTCAGCACGACCTCGCCGACTACCTCGTCTGGCTCCTGTATTCCAGAGGTCTCCGCTGCCGCTCCCGCAGGTCTCCACCGAGGAACCCATGCAGGTAGATCGGGCCCACTTGTCAGGCGGAGAATCTTTGCCTCTACTGCGCCATCTCTGCAGAAGCTGTCCGCAGTGTCCCCAGCGCTCGCGGAACTCTCGCACCTAAGAGCCGTAGGAGAGGCGTCCCTAGGTGCTAATTCTCCCTCTCCACGATTGATGTTGCCAGTGGAGGTAACAACGGATGCTGGTCTATCGTTCCGGGTCTCTGCCTTCCTGGACTCCGGCTCAGCCGGGAACTTTATTCATGCCTCCTTGGTGTCCCGTTACCGCTTGCCAGTGATCCATCTGGAGAAGCCCCCGCTTATCTCTTTCGTCATTGGGGAGCTCCTTAGCGACTCCATTCAGTACGTAACCTGGCCAGTGTCCCTCCGTGTAGGGGTCTTGCATAAGGAGAAGATCACTTTTCACATCCTGCCTCGTGCTTCCTCGGCGATCCTGTTGGGGCTACCCTGGCTGCAACGTCACGCCCCTACGCTGGAATGAAAGACAAGCGAGGTCCTGTGTTGGGGATCGGAGTGCCAGGATCTCTGTTTGGTGGCACCATGCCATTCAAGCCTCTGCCAGGCCTGCCAGCGGAGTACCTGGATTTTGGGGACGTATTCTCGGAGAAACTGGCTGAGACGCTGCCACCCCATCGGCCATATGACTGCCCGATTGACCTCCTCCCCGGAACCAGACCCCCGCGAGGAAGGGTTTACCCGCTGTCCGTGCCGGAGACTCAGGCCATGTCGACCTATATTCAGGAAAATTAACTGAAAGGCTTTATTCGCAAATCCTCTTCTCCTGCCGGTGCCGGGTTCTTCTTCGTACAGAAAAAAGATGGCTCACTTCATCCGTGTATTGAGAGCTAAACAAAATCACGGGGAAGAATCGCTGTCCCCTACCGCTGATCTCGGAGCTCTTCGACCGACTCCAGGGAGCCAAGGTATTTTCCAAGTTGGACCTAAGGGGAGCCTACAACCTTATCAGAATTCGAGAGGGGGACGAGTGGAAGACGGCATTCAATACTCGTGATGGGCATTTCGAATATCTCGTGATGCCCTTTGGGCTATGCAACGCCTCAGCAGTATTTCAGGAGTTCATCAATGACGTCTTCAGGGACCTTCTTTACATCTGCGTCATAGTATATATAGACGATATCCTGATTTTCTCTCCTGACATGCAGACTCATCGGGTAGAGGTGTGCCAGGTTCTACAACGTTTGTGTAACAACCGACTGTATGCCAAGCTGGAGATGTGTCGGTTCCACCAGGCCAGCCTACCGTTCCTCACTAGGAAGAACGCAAGTCCGAAATGTTGGCCTCCGGCAGCCGAGAAAGCATTCTTCGAGCTAAAGACAGCTTTTTCCTTAGCACATATATTGGTCCGTCCAGATCCGGAGAAACCCTTCTCTCTAGAGATGGATGCCTCTTCTGTGGGGGCGGGGGCAGTTCTTACACAAAAGGGTCCTAAGGGCAAGACTCTCACATGCGGTTTCTTTTCCAAGACCTTCTCACCGGCGGAGCAAAATTATGCCATTGGAGTTCGGGAACTGTTGGCCATCAAATTGGCTCTGGAGGAATGGTGACATTTGCCAGAGGGAGCTCGACATCCATTTGACGTCTTCACTGACCACAAGAATCTCCAGTACCTCCAGACGGCCCAGCGTTTAAATCCTCGCCAGGCCAGGTGGTCACTCTTTCTCCCGTTTCGACTTCAAGATCCACTTCCGACCGGCCGAGAAGAACATCAAGGCGGACGCCCTCTCCCGTGCTTCTGACGTGACCGGAGAAGAACCAGTATCTCAGCACTTCATTGCTCCTGATTGGCTGGTCCACGTGGCTCCTGTGGATCTTCGTAGTGTCCCATCGGGCAAAAACTATGTACGTCTGGTGCTCAGGAGAAAAATTCTGGAATGGGGGCATAGTTCTCTTCTGGCCGGCCACCCCGGGATACGGAATTCCCACGCCCTTATCTTGCGGCGCTACTGGTGGCCAACTCTGCCCCAGGACGTCAAGGATTTTGTTCTCTCCTGTGCCACGTGTGCCCGGAACAAGGTCCCATGCCATAGGCCGGCAGGCCTCTTAGTCCCTCTTCCCGTTCCAGAGTCCCCATGGACACACATTGGCATGGACTTCATCATGGACCTTCCTTCCTCCTCTGGGAATTCTGTCATCTGGGTGGTCACGGACCGATTCTCGAAGATGTCCCACTTCGTGCCTCTTCCTGGTCTTCCTTCTGCTCCTCAATTGGCGGGTCATTTTTTCCATCACATTTTTCACCTGCATGGGTTACCCTCGCACATCGTGTCCAATTGGGGCGTTCAATTCGTCTCCAGATTTTGGCATGCCCTGTATTACCACTTACAAGTCAAGCTGGACTTCTCTTCTGCCTATCATCCCCAGACAAATGGACAAGTCGAGAGAGTAAATCAGATCTTGGGGGAAAGCCTGCGTCATTTTGTGTCCGGTCGCCAGGACAATTGGGCCGACCTGCTTCCTTGGGCTGAGTTCTCCTACAACCATTGGGACTCTGACTCTACGGGTGTTTCTCCATTCTTTGTAGTCTACGGTCGTGACCACGCCCTCCCCTCCCCTTAGCTCTGGCGTCCGAGGTCCCCGCTGGGGATAACCAAGTTCGGGATATCAAGGCCATTTGGCAGGAGACCCGACATGCCTTACTCCGGGCTTTGGCCTGCATGAAGAACCAGGCCGACAAGAGGAGGAGATCTCCTCCAACGTTCCTCCCAGGGGATAAGGTTTGGCTTTCTTCCAGATACATACGCCTCAAGATCCCCAGCTATAAGTTGGGTCCACGATTTCTGGGATCTTTCAGAGTACTTCGGCAGCTGAATCCGGTGTCCTATAAGCTCTGCCTACCCCCATCCCTCCGGATTCTGAATGCTTTCCATGTCTCCCTTCTAAAACCCCTGTTCTTGAACCGGTTCTCTCAGAGGAATGAGTCACCGTCTCTGGTAGTAGAGTCTTCTGATGTTTTTGAAGTAAAGGTCATCTTGGCCATGAAGACCATTAGGGGTAAGCAGTTCTTCCTCGTTGATTGGAAGGGCTTCGATCCCGAGGAGAGGTCCTGGGAATCGGAGTCTGATATTTTGAATCAAGATCTTGTTCGCAGGTTCCTTTGGCCTAAGAAGAGGGAGAGACCTAAGAGCGGGGTACTGTAGCGAGTGGCGCCGCGCTCCGGCCCGTGGGACGCAGGCGCACCCGTGCGCTCTCTCCGTGGTTCCTGCCCGGGACGGGTAGCGCCACTGGCCGCGGGACGAGCTGCTCTAACTACTTACAAGTCCACGTTCCTGCTCCGTCCGTGTCCTCTGCCAGCCGAGGCGCGCGCGCTTGTTCTTGTAAATTTAAAGGGCCAGCGTGCCGGTAATTGGCTAATTGCCGGGCGCTGCTCCTATTTATTGGTTCGGTCCACGGGACTTCCTTGCTGGATCTATGTTGCCCCGTGCCTTAGAAAAAGCGTTCCTAAGTGTCTTCTTGCCTTGCCGTGTACCCGACCTCTTGCTACGTTTTCCCGACTCTGAATCTCTGCTGCCTGCCCTGACCTTCTTGCCTGTCCATGACTGCGGTTCTCGTCTGACGATTCTGTACCTCACTGCACCTCGGCCGTCACCGCAAGCCCACTGCGTCAAGGGCAGCGACCTGGTAGGACTCCCGCCGCAGTAAGTCCATCCCGCTTTGCGGCGGGCTCTGGTGAAAACCAAGACCTACTTAGACTCCGCTCCCTGGCGCAGTGGTCCAGTGGATCCACTAACCCGGCCGTTACACCTATGTTGAGTTTTTTGTGTGTGTAATGTATGCACAATAATTTATTATTTACTTTATTTATTTTTTTCTACACTTTTTTTATGTTTTTTACTTTTTTTTTAGTCCCATGAAGGGATAACTGTTTTACATTTTTTACACTTTGTAAAGTATTAGCATATTCACATTTGCTAATACATTATGTTCTGTGTCAGTTTGACACAGGCAGCACTCAGGGCAGCACACAGTGTGCCCTGATCACTGGCTTGTTACACACAGAGCCTTGGGGCCACTCTAAGTCCCCAGGGCTGACTGTCGAGATTTTCCCCGATCACCCGACAGAGCAGGGTAAAGCCCTTTGATTATGCTGCGGTCACTGACCCCGGCACTCAACAGGTTAAGCGCTGGGGAGTGGAGGTTGCCACCGCCTCCTAGCACTTGCAAAGACTGCGCTAGGAACAGGGCTGTGAAGTACAGCTATGTTCCTATTGCAGATGTGGTGCCGAGAGACGCAAAACCCTTTTTACGTCGCTGCAGACGAATGACCTGAAATGCCAGCCATCAAAAGTCAGTGGGCGCTCGTTAAGGGGTTAATTTTTGTGGGATACCATGCATAAACAGGCCTCTTTATGTCATGCCACTGCATCTTGGTGCTCTACCTTAGTGATTACAAAACAAGTATCCTCTTTTACAACCATTCTTTAGTTGATTTACTTAAGTGCTTTGGGTTAGTGTCTTGCTTCATCACCCAGTGTCTTTTTAGCTTGAGACCATGAATTTCTGTCCTTACTTAAAAAGAATCTATCGCCATTTTTTAAAAATAATTAAAACAAGATACTGATACACATTATTTTCTTCTTAGCTGGTTTTATTTTCTGACTGTAGATATTTTAATTCTGTTTTCTGAATATGATTATGGGGGCAGCCACCTTGCCTGATCTGCTTATAATAGCAGATGCTTTATAGCAACTACATAGGCATATATGCTGTGAACAGTAGCATTGACTTATATAGGAGAGTTTTCTAGTCACGCTCTGTGACCTGGGAAGAAGTTTTTGTTTAACCTACTTATTCTAAACCTGACTAGTAAAGGGTTAAAAAATAAACTACTTTTAAAACACTCGGATATCAGGACATATACAATGATAAAGTTCACAAACAAATATGCCTAACCAATGCAGACATTTAAAGTGCAAAATCAAAGATGATGGGGTATAATTATTTTTAAATAGGACAAACCAACTCTCAATTACAAAAAAGTATGTATACTCACATAATCACAAATAATTCCAACATGGTGCAGAAACCTGTAGGCAAAGGATTACGGTAATATAGGGACCCAAAAATCCAACTTATTCTATTATTCCCTATATCCTCCTGCCTATACAATGGACAAATCGCCCTAAAAAGGGAGTTCCCACCCTATTTGGCTTACTCTTGTAACCTCTGCTATTTTACGTTACGACACATTTCCGCGTATAAAATCACGGTTCCTCAGGGGATCTGCATATCTATATTAATGAAAAAAATAGAAAATAAGGATGTTGTGGCTGGTGTGTGTAACTATCACCAGGATGTGCCACCCGTATCTATTCCTGTCTAGGAACACTATCTCTTTGCTACAAAAATAGCCTTAAATAGGTGGCCAAAGTGAAACCTACAGGATTTCAGGAATTTTAAATAAAATATGGATAGTGATTTGGGAAATAAAAAAAAAAACAACATAAACATTAAACATTTGTGTAACATTAAACATGAGTTAAACAATAGATAATTTTTTGATGACACATTCCCTTTAAATATGTTTTAATACACCATTATATTTATTGTTCCCTTGAAAATTAAAGCTTTTGAAAATTAAAGACAGCTTCAAACTTTGATGCTCCCTTCACTATTCTTCACAGGTGGGATGAGGTTTTGATGTACAATGTTCTTTTTCCTCCAAACACAACATTTATGCTTAAAAGTTTCACTTTTGTTCCTGTCCATAGAATATTTTCTTAGAAGCATTCTAGAACATCTAGGTGGTCTAGACAGCAATGGATTCCTTTATGGTGTCCTTTCATGAACACCAATCTTGTTCAGTGTTTTTCTAACAGTGGACACACGTTTGTCCCTTAGGCTATGTTCACACGGGTTAACTGCGGGGCGTAATTACGCCCCGCAGTTACGCCGTGTGGCCCGGGGCGGGGCGGAAGCGGGGGAGTGAGCGGGGGGCCGGCACCTCGCCGGCCCATAGACAATCACTGCTAGCGGCGCGTATACGCCGCTAGAAAGTGACATGTGAATGATCTCCCCCCTCGGCGTATTCGCCGAGCAAGGAGAGGAGACGTAATCCACAGTTCTCATAGAGAACTATGGATTACCGTAATGAATGGGCCGTTTTCAGCCGTAATTTGCGCACTTCGGCGCGTAATTACGGACAGAAATACGGCCCATATTAAGCCGTGTGAACTTGGCCTTAGAGTGGTCTTAACAGGACATAAACATACAATCATGACACAAGTCCCACATTTTTTACCTTTATAGCTTATTGATCTAATAGTTGACTATTATGCATTCAAGCTTATAGCAATGTTGTACAGCAGGCATCCTCAAACTGCGGCCCTCCAGCTGTTGGGAAACTACAACTCCCATCATGCATTTATATAATATATAACAGTGGGCATGATGGGAGTTGTAGTTTCCCAACAGCTGAAGGGCCGCAGTTCGAGGATGTTTGTTGTAGAGAAACATATCTGCATAGTTCACACCACCCAATATTTCTTAATGAGAACAGATTTTTAGAAATTAACCTTTTTGAGCCTAAATTTAGTAGGCAAAATCCACACTTCAAATCTGCTCTCAAATAGCATATGGAGAAGTCTTTAAAGGGGGTCACTTACTTTCTGTGCCTGTAACTTAAAATCTTTACTCAATATGCTCAATAAATACATGAACAATACAATGTTTGTGCTATGAGATTGTATCTTTCTATAATCGTGACTAAAATAACAACCAGGCCACATTAATTAGTAATCAATGCAAAATCCAGGTATTTTCATAGGGTTCACTTTATTCTTGCACCTATATCACTGCCTAACAAGGCTTTGCACATAAAATTATTCGCATTTGCTGTAAGGCAATGGAGTTGATGAAACACAACATGCCGTAGGATATAATGCAATCACATCCGAGTGGCAGTTCTTTTGAAGGTACAATGACATATCATGTAAATTTCACAATAAAAGAAGCTAAACAGAAATATCTCGTAAAACACACACTTCACTTTTCAGTGCCTTTAGATTCTATACTGAAGTATACCACGGCATTATGATTAGCAATAAATCAGGAGCATAGTAAAAATCTGTAAACTTTAGCCTTTCATGACCAAAACATATGGGTATTCATTACATCAAAAATAGATTAAATACCTTTCATTTTAGTCATTTATTTTGGAGAAAACTTTGGAAAATCTAAACAAACGACAGTTTTCATATTCTACACTAATGTCATTGTTTTTTTATGGCGTTTTAGGTTAAATAACGTGACAGATTTATAGGCCAGGTCGTTATGCATGGGGGCGATACAAAATATGCATATTGTTTTTATTTTTGATCTTTTTGGTGCAACACGCGGTTGTAATGGGAAAAGGGTGGTGTACGTGTTTTACGTTATTTTTTGTGTTCGTGGGTTTTTTTTTTCTTTTTTTTTTTTTACTTTTTAAATGTTTTTTTAATTGTCTCCATAGGCGACCTGATCCCTGTTACAATTCATAGTAGTACATGGTAGCACTGGCTATGAATTGCAACTGTGGTGTGGTGTGATGTGTGGTGATATCACAGGCAATACATAAGCCTTTTTTAGGCTTCTGCGTTGCTATGGAAGCCATCAGCACCCATTGATTGCGCCGCGGGGTGCAGATGGAGACAGAGGGAGCTGTGGCACCAAAAGGATTAATCGGCTACGAATGAGCTCCGGTCATTGTCGAGAGCGCATGGAGCCAGCTATATTATACAGCTGGTTCCATATGTCAATGTTTCATGACGTACCAGTACATCAATTTGTGGGAACCCCTGTACGACAATAACATACCCTACGTCAAAATGTCAGTAAGGGTTTTAAAATCTCTCCCGCTATAGAAGCATTGCAGGGCTCAGTTACCGACCGAAATCACTAATCTGAGGTGGACTGATTGTGATAAGTAATACTGTCAAGACACAAAATGTGTCCTCCCTGCATTTTCTAAACCTTCAGTTTTAGCTTCCTTTGCAGATAGTCACATCTGCTTTCAAACAAGAAAATTCTGTACATTGGTATATTAACTCCTTAGTGACCCTGGATGTAAACTTACGTCCCAAGGCCCCTAAGGTGTGATGTAGCGGGAACTTGGAAGAAATTACATAACAAATTTTGGGGTGCTTTTTTTTCCCCAGGATTCCTTGTGAAAACATTTTCAGCTAAAGTTGCATATAATTGGAAAAAATTTAATTTTCCATTTTCATGGCCTAATGCTTAAAAAAAAAAAAATCAGTGAAACACCTGTGGGATCAACATACTCACTACATCCCCTGATATATTTCTTAGGTGTCTGCAAACCTAAATGGTCCTAAAAAAAACCTAATAAAAAAAAAACCCCAAGATCCGATAGGTGATCCTCCAATTATGGGGCTTGTGGTTGAGTCAA
>JAODAL010038872.1:0-38673 GCA_025379985.1 Phyllomedusa bahiana | reverse complement strand
CCGTGTCTGGGGTTTCTAGTCTAACATGGATCCTTGCAGGAAAGTGATGACATGACGAGGAAACCCTCGAGAAACCTCTATCAGAGTCAGTGACCGGTAAGAACCTTTCATACATCTTGTGCTTTATTCTATAATTTTTAGTTGGAGGTGGGGTTCTCCTAGAAGGTCCTACCTAATTTCCAGTTGAGGAATGTGCAGAATATCACAGAGATTCCGGCTGATCTTTTTTTTTTTTTTCTTTTTTAAATTCAAGAAGGTTTTATTAATGAACAAATCGATGAGTCATATAATTACATATATGCATAAAACGACAGAAAGGTGATCAAAGAGTTTACAGCGGCGTATAGCCTCAATAATACAAAAGCAAAGTAGATCCTGTCAAGGAAACAATAAATCTGAGAACGTCAGAATAAAAGCAAATGTTAGAAACCACATATCGGAATGGGGGTGCCCTTCTTAATATGAGATATAAAGTAAGACCATTGCAGCAAGAGGGTACCATACGCGCCTTCATGAAATCTTTTTTCCATTACATTCCATGGATCTGGTGCAATGTGATACAAAACGTGTAAAAACAAACCTCAGTACAGATACAGTCACAGAACAGAATGGCGAGCAAACACAGATCCAGAGTGAAGACTGCAGGAAAACATGAGAGCATTTACACTACATTTTAACCCCATATGCCCTTGTCCTGGGAAGGTTCTATGTAGCGAGATTATTCAGCAATCCAGCTACAAAGAAGACTGGTAAAAGCAGAGAACAGAGCCAGCTCCATTCCCTTCTGTTTAACCTTTTACATGGTGCAGGGATCGTGGCAATGGCGGCCGCAGCTTTTAAATGAATGAAAAACTATGCTATACACCATTCCTCGCTGTTTCAGTCACTGCCATATATGCAATTCTAAAACTTCCTGCCACAGACAGGAAGTGCTAGAGCTGCCATCTTTAAACACCTTCCTGCATTATTTATGCAATGCTTAAATGGGTTGTATCATTTCATTAAATGGTCTTCAGAATAAAGAGACAGTGAAAACAAGCAACTTTGCAATTGGATGTCATTTGCACAGCTTTATTGTTTTCACTGTCTCCTTTATCTGCGTTTTCTGTAAACACTGATTCCCAGTGCTGGTCGGATCCCACCACCTTTCATTAAATTGGCTGGCGGCTCTACTAATTTACATTCTGTCTGGCCCCCGGTCGTATTCACTTCACGGGAGCATGCACTTCTGCCTCTCTCACTCAATATAAGGGGCCGGCAACAATTTCACTCTATATAGCCACCAGCTCCTCAGTGACACTGCAGCTTCTCCTACAATCAGAAAACAGCAGAATTGTGCCTCAGCGCCTAATGCTGCTGCATGTAAGGGGCCAGCAACAATTTCACTATACAGCTAGCAGCTCCTCATTGACACTGCAGTTGCTTCTACAATCAGAAAACAGAAGAATTGTGCCTCTGAGCCTAATGCCCCTGCATAGAAAGGAGACAGATCTGTGATCTGGATGAGAATGGATTCAACTGTAACAAACCTCCAGCTGTGAGAGGTGAAGAGATCAGTGCTCTGAGTTCATAGAAGACTGTCTAGACTGAATGGAGGCCTGTGATATTTAAACAGCTCTTAAAAAATAAGACTGCATAGGGAGAGGACAGTGATATGTGGACTCAGAGGGGGGGCACTGACTCGGGAGCGAGCACGATCAGTGAAGGGGAGGATGATGTCAGTTGAGAAACACCCACCTTGGAGGGTAAGAAACTCACCTGGGTTTCAGGATCTGAGAGAATCAAGCTTCAAGAAAACAGCCGAACTGATGAAGCGATACATTCCCTTTAAGGGTGTGCTAATGATTGCACCCCCTAGCGGTCAAGTACACTAAGGGGACTTACTGTATGAGTGAAAAACAAAGAGTGAAATTAAATAAAAATATTAAAAGTTCAAATCACTCCCTTTTGCCATTTTACAAATAAAAAACATAAAATAAAAAAGTTACACGTAAATGTTATCGTCGCGTCTATGAAAGTCTGATTTATTAAAATATCTCATCATTTATCCCGTATGGTGAATACCGTATAAGAAAAAACATTCCAAAACTTTATGTCCGATAAAAATTGGAATAAACTATTCCCCCACAAAGTACAACTTGTCTCGAATAAAAAGAGGCCTCATCCAACTGCGTCATTGAAAAAATAAAAAAGTTACTACTGTTGAAACGCAAGAAGGCAAAAAAATGTTCTGGTCATTAACTACTTTCAGGCGTTCGGCTTAAGGGGTTAAAAGTGCTCTTCAGTTCACTCAGGTTCATAGTTGGGAGTCCCAAAAAGTTATTGGTTGCAGAAAATGGCTGCAGTGGAAGTTTTAGAAGTAAAATAATTTTTTATGATACTATAACATAATGAAAACCCTGCATATCTAGTATAACCAGAATCGTATCAATCTGCAGCAAACGGATGATACGTCATTTATACTGAGGAGTGAAAGCAAAACCCCCACAAAATCGGCAAAAATACCTTTTTTTTTCATATTTCACCAAACTTAGGGCAACATGTCTGAGGCATGTCTGAGGCTAGTTTTAAGGCACATTAAGTCTTATTTTGGGGCGCATTTCGCCACGTATTTTGAGCATTCTGTGCTGTAACACGAGCAAGATGCACCTTAATTATTACAGTAATCCACAGTTCTCATAGAGAACTATAGATTACACCCATAGTTGCCAACTTTTGAAAATGAAAAAGCAGGAGATATTAGTGGGCGGTGCGCATAGCGCGCCGCGACAAAATTTGCATGGACACGCCCATCTTGACGGTATGCCACTCCCCTTCAAAAAGCCACACCTACTCCACCTAACTGCATAACGGCTTTGGAAGAAAGCCAGGTAGATGCCCTTATAGCCAGGTAGTAGCCCCCATAACAGGTAGTGCCCCTTACAGGTAGTAGATGCCCCCTTGTAGCAAATAGATGCCCTCTCTGTAGCCAGGTAGAGCCAAATTTGTAGCCAGGTAGGTTCCCCCATTTGTTAGCAAGGTAGTGCCCCCCATTGTTTGCCAGGTAGTGCCCCCATTGTTTGCCAGGTAGATGCCCCATTGTTTGCCAGGTAGTGCCCCCTCTGTTGGCAGGTAGATGCCCCATTGCTTTCCAGGTAGTGCCCCTCTGTTGCCAGGTAGATGCCCCATT
Organism: Phyllomedusa bahiana; assembly: GCA_025379985.1. NCBI lineage: Eukaryota > Metazoa > Chordata > Amphibia > Anura > Hylidae > Phyllomedusa > Phyllomedusa bahiana. The sequence goes on along the minus strand of JAODAL010038872.1, from coordinate 35,504 downwards.
GTTTGACAGGGAGTGCCCCCTCTGTAGCCAGGTAGTGCCCCCCTCATTAGCCAGGTAGTGCCCCCATTGTTGCCAGGTAGACCCCCCTTTAGTAGCCAGGTAGTGCCCCCATTAGTATCCAGGTAGTGCCCCATTAGTATCCAGGTAGTGCCTCCATTGTTGCCAGGTAGTGCCCCCCATTGTTAGCCAGGTAGTACCCCCCATTGTAGCCAGGTAGTGCCCCCCATTGTAGCCAGGCAGTGCCCCCCATTGTTAGCCAGGTAGTGCCCTCTCTGTTGCCAGGTAGTGCCCCCATTGTTAGCCAGGTAGTGCCCCCTCTGTTGCCAGGTATTGCCCCCATTGTAGCCAGGTAGACCCCCCATTTTAGCAGGTAGACCCCATTGTAGCCAGACAGTGCACCCTAAAAACTAATTAAAATAAAAATAATAAAATCCACTCTACCTGGCCAGGCTCCTGCAGAGCGGCCCGCTCCTGGACATCTCCTCAGCAGTGTCACAGGGGAAGTGAGAGCAGTCGCGCGTCACTTCCCCTGTGACGCTGACCTGTATGTACGGCGCACAGCGGCGCCGGACATACAGGGGGAGGAGGCAGGAGGGAGCACTCCCTCCTGCCTCCTCCCTACTCAGCGAGGTTCCGGGCGGGTGAAGCGGGCGCAGCGGGCGCTTCACCCGCCTGTGGGAACGGACCGGCGGCGCCAGAGTAGCGCACCAGCGCTACTCCGGCGCCACGGTCATTTAAAGGAATGCCAGCTCTCCCGGGAGGGCGGGGGGGGGACCCCAAATAGCGGGACCCCCCCGCCAAAAACGGGAGAGTTGGCATGTATGATTACACCTCCTCTCCCCGGGCGGACAACACGATTGTATTATAGGTGCGCGGAGATAGTTGACATGTCCATGGAGCCGGCGGGCTGCCGGCGTCGCGGGGGAACGCGCACATCATCGTGACTCCCGAAGACCCGGCTTAATTGCGGAGCGTACTGTACACCCCGCAATTACAGCGTGTGAACGGGAGCAGGGGCGAGAGCGGGGGGCCGGCACCTCGCCGGCCCATAGACTTTCATTACTAGCGGCACGTATACGCTGCTAGTAAATGACATGTCACTTATCTCCCCCCGCGGCGGATTCGTCAAGCGTGGAGAGGAGACGTAATCCATAGTTCTCTATGAGAACGGTGGATTACCGTAATGACTGGGACGTATTTAAGCCCGTAATTTGCGTCGTACTGCGCAAATTACGGGCTGAAATACATGCCCAAATAAGCCATGTGAACATGGCCTGACAGTCACCAAATAATACACTCATACATGAAGCATATACACCAGACGAATCAATGTTACTAAAAAAAAAAAAACTCTTACAAAACCAAGACCCAAAACTAGTGTTGATCGACTTAATTGAGATCATCAAAAATTGAGCTCGAGTCGATTTCCGATTTTTAGAGAATCATTTCGATTTTTTGGATCCGATCATTGTTTCCCATTAAAGTCAACGCACAGTGAAAATAGTGCAGTGGGCTGATCGCGATTTTTTTTTACCCGATTTTACCGGAAAAAAACGAGAACCCTGTAAAAATCAGGTCTATCTCGATTTTTCGGAAAATCGATCATCTCTACCCAAAACTATTACTACTTAAGGATCAAATAATACTACCAGACCATGACAAACCGCGACCACCATATGTGACTATCGGTTGTCACAGGATTTGCGGGCCCTTTTAAATTACCCCCTACAGTGCCATTTTAGTGGTAGACCCCAGTGTAAAACAGGCTCTAAAGACGTTTTATTACCCCCCTTTTACAGGATCATAAGTGGTGGGAAAAAACCTTTGTACAAAAAAACTCTGCGACTGAAATATTCCCCCCCATTACAGCGATCTTTTTGGGGTTAAGAAAAAACCAGTGTAAAACAGGCTTGCAGCTGTATATTACCCCCCAAAAACAGGATCATATGGGGTTAAAACACCCAAAATTTTTAACAGGTCGCCGCAGACTGTATTTTCCCCCCCCATACAGGGATATATAGTGGTAGGCCCACCAGTGTAAAGGCTCTGCAAAAATTATAAAAGCCCTCCATACGTACCATAAAAGTGGTAGCACCAGTGTACATAGGCTCTACAAAATGTTATTACCTCCTTACAGTAAAAAATATAGGGGTTTTAGGACACCGGGTTTTCCAAAAGGTTTCTGGGGACTGTATTTTTCCACCATACGTGACCATATAGTGGTAGACCCCGGTTTACCGGCTCTGCAGACTGTAGGGGTACCTCCTTAGAGGGGCCTTTTATAGTGATAGACCCCCAGTGTAAACAGGCTCGGGCCAGATTTTAATTATTACCACAATGCAGGGGACATATAGTGGTGGGACACCGGGTGTACACGGGCTCTGCAGATGTATTTTTTACCCTTTTACATTTGACCATATAGTGATATTACCGTGTATACAGGTTTGGAGACTGTTTTTCCCTACTTCCCAGTGACCATTTAGGGGTTTGACACCGGGTTTTTCCGGGCTCTGCAGCCTGAAATTTTTAAACCTCCTTTTACATGCCCTTTTGGTATTGGACGCCATGTACCCCGGCATGAAAGGACTGTTTTTTTCCCACAATGCGGGTGACCATTTTGGGGTTTGCCCACCGTTTTTCCGGATCTGCAGATTTGTTTTTCCCCCGGTTTTCAGTGACCTTTTTTAGTAAATATTTTTTTCGTGTTTTACAGGCTTGCAAAACTGTATATTCCCTTCATACAGTGACCATATAGTGGTGGGTTTCCCAATTTGTACAAGGTCTGCAACGGGTTTTATTACCCCATTTTAGTGGTTTAAAAAGAAAACAGTGAAACAAAGGCTCTGCAGGCTCTCCATCCCAGTGACCATATGGTGGTAGAAACCATTTGTACACAGGCTCTGCAAAATGTTTTATCCCCTCTTCATTTGCCCATTGTGGAAAGACCCCAGTGTAAAACGGGGTTTCCGCGGGGACTTTTATAATTACCCCAATACAAGGGGAATTTATATTTGGTAGAAAAACCAGTGTACAAAAGGGCTCTCCGACTGTATATTACCGCCATACAGCTACCAGATAGTTGTAGATACTAGTTGTATGCAGGCTCTGCAGACATATAAGTGATCACAGTGCAGTTATATTTAGTGACTTACAGGAGACGTCTTTTCTGATCGGAGTTGTTCACTTTCCCTTCTCCATCCGGCCCAGACCACCACGATGACTTCTCCCGGCCACGACTCGTCTCTGCAGAATTTACCACATAAAACATTTTAGAATCCTCACTTTTCCAGCACATATATAGCTACCTTCTTACTGGGGGTATAATAGAAAAGCCAGGTGTCTGCTGTGGGGGATGGGGAGTCACCCATTGTTCCTGTGTAAGCCCCCATTAGGTAGGTTTATAGACCCCCTCCCAGTAGGTAGGTATATAGATCTCCTCAATAGGTAGGTGTATAGGTTATATGTTCCCTAGTAGGTAGGTATAAAGGTTATATGTTCACCAGTAGGTAGATAAATAGGTAATAGGGCCCCCAGTATGTATAGGTAGGTAATAGGGCGCCTAGTATACGTAGGTAGGTAACAGGGCCACCAGTACATAAAGGTAGGTAATAGGGCCCCGAGTACATATAGGTAGGTAACAGGGCCCCTAGTACACCTAGGTAGGTAATAAGGCCCCCCAGTATATGTAGGCAGATAATAGGGCCCCCAGCATGGCCAGGTAGGTAATAGGGTCCCCAGTATATAGCTAGGCAGGTAATATGGCCCCTAGTATGCAGATAGGTAGGTAACATAGCCCCCAGTATATATATAGGCAAGTAATATGGTCCCCAGTATACAGATAGGCGGGTAATATGGCCCCCCAGTATACAGCTAGGCGGGTAATATGGTCCCCAGTATATAGCTAGGCAGGTAATATGGGCTTTAGTATACAACTAGGCAGGTAATATGGCCCTCAGCATACAGCTAGGCAGGTAATATGGCCCCCAGTATACAGCTAGGCAGGTAATATGGGCCTCAGTATACAAATAGGCCGGTAATATGGCCCCCAGTATGGCTAGGTAGGTAATAGGGTCCCCAGTATGGCTAGGTAGGCAGGTAATATGGCATATATAAAATAAAAAATACCAGTACTCACCTTTCTCCAACTCCCTGAAGATCCCACCGGGCTCCATCGTCTTTCCGGTGCAGGCAGCGTGATGACATAGTCACTCCCCCTGTGCTGGATACTCCGGAGGGCTGCAGGCCTGCTTGTACTCTGCTCTCTGCTCCGCAGAAGCCTTCAGCTGTTTATGAGTCCAGTGGACACATATACAGTTGAAGAGGCTGTTGGCACTCCAGGCCCACAGCAACAGCCTGGAGCCCGGCGAGGTTTGGGGCACTGGCAGTTTTAGCCGGGCTTGTGCCCGGATAAAACTGCCTAACGATGCCCCCAATGCAAAGTGCTCCTGAACCTGTCAAAAATCTGTCGTGTGATGTACCTTGCATTGTAAAATTGATGTACCTATCTAGGCACAGTGCATAATCTAGGCGCATAGCTTATTTAATGCGCCTACATTAGGTGCTTTCAAATGTGTTGTGCCTAGTTTTGTTGTACGACAGTTCATTTCTAGAGAGAATAGGGCATCAACAGATTTTTTTTGTGCAAAATACACCAAACAATTGCACATTCGTATTGGGACACGTCGCCCTTAAAGTTTTTATGTGGTTTCCCAGTACATTCTATGGTTTGGTCAATGACACCATTAGAAATTACATCTTGTTCCACAAAATAAAAGCCCTTATAGGTCTATGTAGATGGAAAATAAAAAAAAGCAATGGCTCTTGGAAGGCGGGGAGGAAAATAAACTAAGCATTATATTCTTGTTACCGGCTGTCAGGAAGGGTTTAAAGTCTTGGTTCTCCGCCTGTGGTAGTTGGTTTCCAAGGTGTCCATTCTCCAGTTTTAAGGGGATGTCATACATAGTAATAAAAGAAAAACCTTAAGACTGGAAGTGTTGTCCCTGTAATAAATAATCTGGGTATAATGGAGAAGGATGAGTCTGCAGTACTGTAAATCATCAGGAGTGGACGGCATACAGCCCTGAGGTCTGTAGGAACTAAACAATATCTACACCTATCTAACCATTTTTTTTCTTCAATGCATTTAAAGTAAAAAATAAATACATAGTTGTGCATAGGAGCTGTGAACACAGACACTATCCTGAAGTAGGAGACTCTTTGAGACAATCCCTTTAATTCTTGGAAGTGGGGGAGTGCAGTTTCTAATTTCTTTGGGACTCCCAACCAGCACTTTGCAGTTGTAGCTGAATATGTTATGCATAATCTAATTACTGCTTACTGTAAAGCAATGTACGGAAAGTATTCAGACCCCCTTTTTTCTTTTAATTATCTTTATTCAGTCTGCACATGGAGATTATGTAACATTTTAAATGCATCAGAAACAAGATTAAATAGATGAGAATGTTACAATAGCATGCAATATACATCATTTATCCACAATCCAAGGTTAGGTAGTGAAATGCACATTTTACATTTAGGATATATCTCCAATGCAGCCATTTACTTTTTCTTTATTACAATATTATCTAATACATTAAACGTCTAAATGTTTCCAACAGTACAGACGGTTAAAAACCATCTACCCCCTCCCACCCTTAAGGTTGTGTCCGGATCCACCCCTCCCTCCCCCCCGCTTCCCCAGAGTGTTTTTATATCAACTTGTGAGCTAGTGGGCTGTTGTACGCATTAACTATATAAGGACAGCTGGTCTGTGTTATGATGAAGAGGAATTGGCGTGCTATCTCGTTATCCGTCTTTTCATGCGGGCGGTTAAATATTTATAACCATATCCTCCAGACTAGTTATAAGCAAGTCGGTCATTAACCGATCCTCCTGTTCCCTCCCTGGCATTCGTGCAGCCAGCGGTTCCTCACACAGTAATTGCTGCTCCAGATACCAGGGTGTCAGTCCAAAACAAGTTTGGAAAGTTTGTTTGGCACCTGGTGGTAGGTAAGGCATGACCACTCCCCATGTTTGGAAAAACCGTTTTACCTTTCTTTCTTTGTGTTGAGCAGCCTCAACCCAGTCCATACGCAGTAAGAAAAGACACTTTTCTAAAAATTGTTTTAAAGTTGGACCAGTCGATTGGAGCCACACCTGTAATATAGCCTCTCTGGCCGACGCAGCCAGGACATGTAGCAAGTGGGTCTTTCTAAGTGTGTGATTAGAAACCTCCTCCCCTCCACACCCAAAAAGCGCCCATGCTGTGTTTATGCGGAAATCAGGTATGAAGAAACTGCATATGCAGCGTTCCACCTGCCTCCAGTAATTTTGAATTTTCGGGCATGTCCAAAGGCAGTGATAGAGGTCTGCCCCAGAGCAACCACATTTAAAGCAGTTGCTGGAGGTATATCTCCCCATTCTAAACCCCTTAATTGGCGTCAAATACGCATTGTGTATGACTTTGAGGTCCATTTCAATATATCGTGCCGAAGGTAAGTATTTGTGTGTTTTATTCACTGCGTCTAAGACACGTGCTGGGGTCAGCTCAGGGTCTGAATGTTCCCATCTAGCTAACTGTGAGGGGACTGTCGAGTAATCAATTATCTCCAAGATAACTACTAGCCTGGAGATAGTTGAAAAAAGGTATTACTGAATTCGGGTATAGTCTTTGCAATTCCCTGTACGTGTACGGCTTGTGTGTGGATGGGTTTATCCATTGGCTTAGGGACCGAATACCTTGGTGTAATCGTTTGAACACCCTACTGGGTCTAAAATTTTGAAATGCCGGGTTGCATGCCAGGGAGAGATATACCAAGTAATTGGGAGACATATGTTTTTTGGTTTCTAATTTTATTCCACGTCCTCCACACTGGCATCAATAAGATGTTTGAACGTACCTTTTCCGGGATTTGCCCGAATGACAAATGCAAAAAGTAAATTAAGGACATGTTAGGCAAATCTAGGGAGCTACTGGTGAATACCTCCGTGTTCTGCATCCAATCTGCCATAAAACGACTTATTGCCGCTAAACTTTAGAGTCTTATATTCGAAAACCCAAGCCCCCCGTTTCTTTTGGGCTGGCATAGTACATGCAGCGGGATACGCGGCCGTTTCCCACCCCATATAAATGTGCGATACATGGCATTTAGTAGTTTTTCGTCTTTAGGTCTCAAATATATTGGTAACATTTGGAATAGGTATAACAGTCTGGGGAATTCTATAATTTTGATGAGAGTGGCCCTACCCATGAAGTTCAGGGGCAGTCCAGCCCGCGACTTAAGAGTATGCATCGCCGCCGTAACATATCTCTCAGGATTCACTTGATAGATGCGCGCGGCATTCCTATGAAGCAGAACACCCAAGTATTTTAGGGTGGTAGTGCACCAATGAATCTCGTGTGCTTGGGACCATAAAGGTTTGGCTGGGCCTTTAAGGAGAAGTCCCTCACTTTTATCTATATTGATCTCATACCCAGAGAGGCAGCCCTTTTCCTGTACTTCTGCCAAAACGTGGGACAAGGTCTTCTTTGGGTCTGTTATCATCAACAATAGGTCATCTGCGTAAGCGGTCACTTTTATTTCCTCCCCGTTTTTAGTAATACCCTGAAAGGATTGATCTTGGGAAATGTGGTACAAGAGCGGGTCCATGGAAAGGTTGAACAGTATAGGTGATAGGGGGCATCCCTGTCGAACCCCTCTGAATAAATCTATGGGTTGCGTTGTGCGTCCATTCAGTAGAAGCGTCACGGAGCAATTTAGGTGTAGGTGATCCAAAAAAGTCAAAAAGGCATCCCCAAATCCCCTTCTTGCCAGGGTGGTGCCCAGGTACGGCCAGGAAACTTTATCAAATGCCTTCTCGGCATCCAGACTTAATAGCATGGACGTCGAGTGCATCGGTTCCTGCGCTGCCAAGATTGCCTCAGACGCCACCCTGACATTCCGGATGAAGTGACGCCCCGAAACAAAACCCGTTTCACATGGGTGCGAAATGTCAGAGAGGAAAACATGGAATCGGTTAGCAATGATGTTGGCCAATAGTTTGTAATCATGATTAAGTAAGGAAATGGGTCTGTATGATGTCAATAGAGTGGGATCTTTGTTAGGTTTTAGAAGTAAAGTGGTCTTTGAATAAAAAAAGGACTTCTACGGGGAAATGGAGGAAGAATCATTAAATATTTTGAGTGGGGTAGGTGCCGTTTCAATTTTGAGAATTTTATAAAACTCGGCCGAAAAGGGACGTCCGGCCCCGGCCTTTTTCCCTTTAGAATTGTAGCGATGGCTGGAACCCCCCTCTACCGAGATCTCTCTTTCCGATCTGAACGCTTTCGCTCTTTATGCTTTTTTTCGTAGTTTTTATCAAAAAAGTCAGAAACTTTTTTCATTATAGGGGTTGCCCGGTATAATGTCTCAAGTAATCTATGAATGCTGTTTTTAGGGCTTCCATCTCTAAGTTGCGGTTAGAGTTCGGACATTTAATCAACACATGGGGCGCTGTGCTTTCCATGGCTTTGTCATTCTAGCCAATAGCGCTCCTTTGCCGTCCCCCCCCCACCTGTAAAACTTATTCTGACAAACTTAAACGTCCCATCGGCCTGCCCCTGCAAAACGTCTCCAGCGATCTCGGGCCCCTACCTAATTGCTCTTTTTTTTTAGATTGGGAGGCAAATGTGCTTTCTGGAAGCTCTCACCCGGATCAAAATGCTAAATTTTTCGATAGACGCTTTTGCGTTTTTGCCAAACATCCATTTTGTTCCCCCTCAGTAGGCCTTTGTCCCACCCACTTAGGAGGACATATCGCATGAATTGCATTGTCATTCAAATATTGTTCCCGTGGATGCGCAGGAAGTCTCGAAAATTCCAAATCATACGGAATTGGAAAAATCCCGTTTTTGTATTATGAGGAAAAAAATCTGTGAGGGTCAACTTTTTGGCCATAGTCTGAAATCGTTTTTTGGGCTGGATGTCTGACTTTACCACCCCAGAATCAGGGAGACCGACACCATCGCTAAAACAATGCGCAAAAAAGTATCGTGCACCCCCGAGTAAAAAAGTAAAGGTCCTTCAGCGGGTTTGGGGGCCCTCCCCTTAGTCAAAAAATTTTTTAAAGTATCTGTTAAAAAAATATAATGGGTGTGTAGGGCTCTTCGGGGGTAGCCAGACCCGTCCATTTGGGGGTTTGGTGCTAAATTTTAGTCTCCCAAATTATCAAATTTGTGTGGTCCTCTGGGGGCAGAAATCAACACCCCTGCATAAAAAGGTCATTCGGTTGATTTGGCGCATAGAGATTGAATTTGGTGTAAAGCTTTTGAGCTATCGTATTTTAAGGTAAATAAAGCGGCCTTTCCTATCTATGTGTTGATCCACTATTTCCTGTATTAGACCCCTCCCAAGTAAATGAGCACCCCCCCATTTGGTTTTGAAATGGCCATATGGGGGGTCCCAGCCACGTGCCCGAGGGAATAAAGTTATCAGTCTTCCAGTGGGTTTCCTGGAGGCAAATGATGTCCGCTTTTAGTTTCTTTAGCTGTGAGAGCACCTTTCTGCGTTTTTCGGGTTTATTGAGCCCAGCAACATTCCATGAAACAATGTTTAATGTGGGGGGTACATCCCCTTTGTCCTCTGTTTTCATAACTCTACTCATCCCGTGTCCCTAAAGGGGGGACCATCATCGAGAGAGCAGTTTAGAAAGTAATAGACCACGGTGTCCCAGCCTGCATCCTGGTCTCCAGTGGCATAAAGGGGGGACGGCAAGTCACCGACGTGCACGGGGAGGAATCCGGACAGAACATACCCAACCCAAACTCAAGTGCTAACCGTTGCATAAACAGAAGTATTAGTAACCATTTGTTCAAATTCGCCAACATGGCAAACTAGATCTTCCATACAGCCTCTACTTGCTGCGCGAAATGGACTATACCATCTTTATTTTACCCTCTAAATATGGTATCATTCACATCATCATCAAGATACATATTAAGACTCTTCCAAGACATTTCCTCCATAAATCTAAACTATAGCACTCTGGCTAATCCACACCCAGCATGAAGTGCCTAGCCGCCTCCTCTGGTGTTTCGTAGGCGAGTAGTTGCCCATTTTCGTGTACCCTCAGTTTTGCTGGGTATGCTAGCTGAAACTGAATATTGTGGTCGTGTAGATGCTTACAGACCATATGGAAGGCCTTCCTCTTGAGGGACACCTGGACCGAGAAATCCTGAAAAATCAGGATCCGTTCTCCTTTGACCTGTACCTCCCGTTTCTGAACGTAGGAACCGTTCCTTAATGGACCAGTTGTGGAAGTGGTCTCCAGCTCCAACGCACGTGCCAAGTCTTTGACAAGATACGTTGCCAGCTGGTCCGGGGAAACTAGCTCAGGGATGCCAACGAATCGCAGATTATTGTGTCGTTCCCTGTTTTCCAGGTCTTCTAATTTGACCTGTAGGGCCTCAATGGATGCGCCATTAGTTGTGGCAGCCGCTCCGATCCTTGCAACATCCTCCTCTACGGCAACTGCCCTAGACTCCAGGTCAGCTATCTTTTGGGAATTAGCAGTGATTTGTGAAAGGGCCGCATTTATTGAAGCCTGGATGAGATCCAACCTTCTCTCTAGTGTTGGTAGTATTAGCCTGGTAACTTCCTGTGCCAGATTGAGGGCCTGTGTCTGAGTGTCCCCTGTGTCACAGCTCCGGCTTTGTGTTCCGGAGTCTGTAAGCTCCTGTTCATCAGCCTGACGCGCAGGAGAAATTGGAGCCATGTTAGAAGGTATTGGAGCTTCCAGTGGTGTGTTCTGTGCTCGCTTCGAGTGCTGTACACAGTGCTGGGGCATAGTTTTGTGTTGTGTGGGTGCCTGCGCCGAGTATCGGGTGACTCTACTCGAGGTGCTTTTCGGTGTACTTTTGTGTAGAAATCTATCCATAGCCGGTCAGGCTATATGGAGACCTTTAAGCTTCAGTCTACATATTATCTCCCTAAATGAACCTGTGGGTGTAATTGTTATATACCAAGAGAATTCAAAGCTGCTAAACTGTCTGCCTTAGGAGCAAGCTGCTTTTGCAGTGTCCCGCTGACCTCTAGTGGTGAGTAGTGAAATTAACCCAGATCCAAAGTGCATCAGTGATTTCCTATTAGCACATAGACAGGGCAGAGCAAACGTTCAACTATCCCACTCAGATTGTGTCTAATCACGCCTCACCTCAGACCCCTGAAAGAAGATAGATGGTAGAGAGTATGATACAACGTAGAGAGATAGGTAATATGTCACCACAGTGCTTTCACAGTTGACTATCAAGCTGGGCATGTGGGTCGTGGGCGTCTGGCGAGAATGTCCAATATTATGCAGGAGCTATCAGTTTAAGAGAAGGGAAGCGGGCCCACGGACTCTGTCCTGTAAAGCTTCCCCAGGGCACCCCCGCTACCAAGGGTGTGGTAGGACTGAGATGGTGTGGGTCAATAGAAACCTGTATAAATCAGGGGGGCACTAGACAGTTCAGCAGACTTTTATCTCAAAGGTGTGTGCCCTGTCTGCCCATGTGATAGGGTGTCCTGTAGTCGGGGTGGTCACAGCCAGCCACCAGATGTTGTCTCTACCCCGGCAGAGTCTTGGGGTGAGTGTGGTGGTCCCTGACAGTCAGTTGTCTTCAATCCTCTCACTGGCTCCACTCCTCTCTATCCCGGTTACCAGGTGTCAGCAGCAGCAGACCCAGGAGGACCGGGCAGCCACAAGTGGTAGAAGAGCTGCAGCTGCCATCTCCCAATGGTGACTCCGGGTATCAATAGCAGGGATCAAGCAAGAAGGCAGACTGTCTCTTGGGACGAGTGTGAGAACAGGAGCGGCGCTCTCTAATGTCCCCAATCGTGCTCTGTGGTTGCACAGGTCGGTGATAGGCCCAAAGTCAGTGGGGACACGTGAAATCTGTGCTCCCAGCAATACACCCCGGTGATAAAGGGAGTGATCCCACCGAATTGCGGGGTGACACAGAGCCCTGGAGGCCGAGGGGAGCCAACCCTCCCAGCCCTCCACCACTCCAAGCAGAGTCCAAGGAGAGGTGGGGTGGGGTATGCTCAGTACCTGGCTGAAGTTCGTCGTCCCCCGGCACCAACCACCGTGGTCCCTGTAGCACTCCCGGTCTGTACCTTGCCCGCAGGTATGCAGGGGAATCTTCCAGGCACGGATTGCATCCCGCCGCTCGCGATGTATGCGACTCTCCTGGGTTCCGCCGCCGCCGCCTCCTCGTCGGTATTCTCAGATGGCGCCCGGTGGTCTCCCACAGCAGCAGGCGTTCGCGGGCTTTTTCCGGCTCCCTCGCTCTGAGTCCTCTGCGGCTCTTCCAGGCCCAGTAATGGTCCATCACAAGCGTCGGTATTCCCAGTTGCTTGCAGCTCTTGTGTGAGCTATCGGCCTTTCGGGCCTCGCCAAGATGGCGCCCGGCGGTCTCCCGCGGCAGCAGGCGCTCGCGGGCTTTTTCTGGCTCCCTCTCTCTGAGTCCTCTGCGGCTCTTCCAGGCCCAGCAATTGTCCGTCACAAGCGGGGATCGCAGGCCGCCTCTCACCCTGTTCGGTGTGTCGCAGGGGCAACTCGTGGAGCGCCGATTTGTGCCTCTGTGTGCAGGTCGTCTCCTCGGCTTCCGGCACGTCGGTAGTGGCTACTACCTTAGGACCCCGGGGATCACCGAAATTGCGCCACTCCTGCACTCCAGCCATTTTCAGCAAGCTGTGCTTTGCCTTCATGAGCAGTTTAAGGTAGGATGTCCGTGATATTCTCGGAGATAGCGAGATGAGACTGGAGCAGCCATAAAAAGTGGCCGCACTCGACGCCACGCCCCCGGAAGTCTATTCAGACCCCTTTAAATTTTTCATCCTTTGTTTCATTGCAGCCATTTGGTAATATCAAAAAAGTTCATTTTTTGCTCATTAATGTACACTCTGCCCCCCCCCCCATCTTGAAAGGAAGAAAAACAGAAATGTAGATTTTTTTGCAACTTTATTAAACAAGAAAAACTGAAGTATCACATGGTCATAAGTGTTCAGACCCTTTGCTGTGACACTCATATTTAACTCACATGCTGTCCATTTCCTTCTGATCCTCCTTGATATGGTCCTCCTTCATTGGAATCCAGCTGTGTTTAATTAAACTGATTGGGCTTGATTAGGAAAGGCACACACCTGTCTATATAAGACCTCACAGTTCACAGTGCATGTCAGTGCACATGAGAATCATGAGGTCTAAGGAACTGCCGAAGGAGCTCAGAGACAGAATTGTGGCAATGTACAGATCTGGCCAAGGTTACAAAAGAATTTCTACAGCTCTCATGGTCCATAAGAGCACAGTGGACTCCATAATCCTTACATAGAAGAAGTTTGTGACGACCACAACTCTTCCTCGACCCGGCAGTCCAAATTAAGCAATCGTGGGAGAAGAGCCTTGGTGAGAGGGGTAAAGAAGAACCCCAAGATCACTGTGGCTGAGCTCCAGAGATGCAGGAGGGAGATGGGAGAAAGTTCCACAAAGTCACCGATCACTGCAGCCTCCAGCAGTCGGGGCTTTATGGCAGAGTGCGGCCGACGGAAGCCTCTCCTCAGTGCAAGACATAGGAAAGCCGCAGACGGAAGCTTCTCCTCAGTGCAAGACATAGGAAAGCCGCAGACAGTTTGCAAAAAAACACATGAAGGATCCCAGACTATGAGAAATAAGATTCTCTGCTCTGAGGAGATGAAGATTGAACTTTTTGGTGTTAATTGTAAGCAGTGGAGAAAACCAGGCCCTGCTCATCACCAGCCCAATACAATCCCAACAGTGACGCATGGTGGTGGCAGCATCACGCTATGGGGACAGGGACACATGGTGGTGGCAGCATCAGGCTATGGAGACAGAGACAGGACGACTGGTTGTAATTGAAGGAAAGATGAATGTGGCCAAGTACACAGATATCCTGGATGAAAACCTCTTCCAGACGCTCTGAACCTCAGACTGGGCTGAAGATTCATCTTCCAACAAGACAATGACCATAAGCACAAAGCAGTGGCTTCAGAACAACTCTGTGCCCATTCTTGACTGGCTCAGCCAGAGCCCTGACCTAAACCCAATTGAGCATCTCTGGAGAGACTTGAAAATGGCTCCACCAACGTTCACCATCCACCCTGAGGGAACTGGAGAGGATCTGCGAGGAAGAATGGCAGAGGATCCCCAGGGGTGAAATACTTGTTCCATCATTCCCAAGAAGACTCATGGCTGCACTAGCTCAAAAGGTTCTTCTACTCAATACTGAGCAAAGGGGCTGAATAATTATGACCATGGGAGATTTCAGCTTTTCTTATTTAATAAATTTGCAAAAAATCCACATTTCTGTTTTTTTCCTCTCAAAATGAGGGGGCAGAGTGTACATTAATGAGCAAAAACATGAACTGTTTTGATCTTAGCAAATGGCTGCAATGAAAGAAAGAGTGAAAAATGTAAAGGGGTCTGAATACTTTCCGTACCCACTGTATGTACCCATTTTTATTAGCAATTACACAAAATTGGACAAAATTGTTGTTCTCCTTTCATATAAGAAAGTGAAATGGTCACTAACCTTTCAAAAATATTCTTACCTGTAAAACATATCTTTTCATATATACAATTTTAAATATTAACCTGAAATACCATTACACACAATTCCAGAAAAACAAGTGTAGTATAAAATGGTAGATAGTTTACTCACCTCTTCTGATAAGATCCTAGTATATAAAAGAAAAAACGGAGGGGGTGCTCTATGGTGAAGTATGTACAGAAAATACAATAGGCATTAAAATACAATAGGTTGCTCACCTAGAGTAGTTGTGCAACTAATATAGAGGCACAACACTCATATGCGCGTGGTTGGCTTTCACCAAGCCTCAGAATGGCAGCCGACGGTCTCACAATCTGAAGCCAAATGCGGCAGCGGACTGGAGCAGTGGAGAAGAACTGGAAAGAATTGGACCCGGCATCCGGTTCAGGAATAAACCTCTTCTCAGAAACGAGGATATTATTTTAAATAAATGTTTTTCTTTATTCCAATAAAATGGCAGAAAAGAGCGTTAACCTTGTCCGCCTATTAAAACACTATATTGACGCGTTTCACGCCACACCGGCGCTTCCTCAGAATTAGTGATTAGGTATCAATAATACTGAGGAAGCGCCGGTGTGGCATGAAACGCGTCAATATAGTGTTTTAATAGGCGGACAAGATTAACGAGATGAGATGAAACAGCAAAGATAATTCTCAAGGACTTGGTTCACTCTTTGTACTTGTCTGTTGGATTGAAGGTGGTAGGCAGAAGAGAAGTCAAACTTGACTTGACTTGACCAGGAACAGAGTGCACTGCATGTAAGAACTTGGAGACAAATTGAACCCTTCGATCGGTCACAATATGGGGAGGAATCCATGCCGATGGAATATTTGCTGGAAGAAATATGAGAGTTGCAGAGCAGTAGGCAGACCTGGAATTGGGACAAAATCGGACATCTGGGAAAAACAATCTGTGACCACGAAAATGGCAGTATGATTACCGGTGGTAAATCCATAATAAAGTTCTAGTGATATGGGTCCAGGGTTTCTCAGTGATGAAGTGGTGAAGCAGACTGGAGGGTATAAGATAAGATGTTTTGTTACGGGCACAGTGGAACAAGCAATAACAAAATCTTAGACATCTTGGAAAAGATTAGGCCACCAATAGTTTCGAGAGATCAATAATGAAGATTTTCAAAATCCCAGATGACCGGCTTGTTTCGATGAGTGACCCCATTTAAGAATTATTTTTCTTAGTGCTGGACATACAAAAGTTTTCTCCGGAGGAATCTGTTGGAAGCCGATGGAGTTGCTGTAATCGGACACTCTTGGGGAACTATGTGCTGAGGTAATAAAATACGGAATTACTTGAAACAAGATCTTTTTGTTCTTCTCATGGTGCCCTTTAGGAATTCTCCATTAATGGAAGCGATTATCAGAGGCTTATCAAGACAAATCACTGGAAGATGAAATCTGGAGATCAAAGTCCAGCAGAACCAGAATCCAGGAAAGCATAAATTTGAAACTTAACCACAGAAAAATGGGACATAAATTACCAAAAAACGACAAAGCCACACTTACAGCTCAATTCCTGGTGGATACACTGAATCCCAGCAGCAGGTGTCTCTGGCCCTTGTGCTGCATGGGAAAAGATACAGGTGCCTTTTAATTAATGGGGCAAATGCCCCTAGGTCCCAGTTCACCCAGAGCAAAAGCCACAGTATAAAACAAAAAGGGGGAGGCTGCAAAAAAATGCAAACCCAATACCCATGGGAAAAATTGCATAAGATAAAGGATACAAAAGGGTAACGCCATTTATACAGTTCACCATGCTGGGTTTCAGCTTTATATCACCCACAAAAAATGGGCAAGCTGCCCAGCACTTAGAAGGTGCACTGCACAAAATACTTGTACCCTAAGCTCCCCAGTATTTTAGTGCAAAAAGATAACATACTGGAAAAATATCAAAATATGAGGTATTAGTTGATACAGTAGCTACAGTACACAAGCTCGCAAGCCTACGGCAAGGCTCCTCATTTCTTGCGAGTCCCTACACTATCAAAAAGTGTCAAGGGTGACTCTATGTAGTTACACAAAATCTCCTGATGATACCTTATATAGGTGACCAGGAGTATGCAAGTATAAATAAATCAAAAAAATGTGTTTCCCCGGCCCCTTAAAAATAAACCTTTAATTCCTTTAACGGGTTTAAAATAAATTCCGTTTTTGGGGGAAAGGGGTTAATTTTAACCCAAAAAAGGGGGGGAAATTTTTTCCCAAAATTGGGGAAGTTTTAAAACCCCAGTATAATTAACTGGGGTTAATTAAAAAAGTTGCCCCAAATTCCCAAAAATAAAGGGGGGGAAAATGTTTTGGGTAAAAGTGCTTCTCCCAAATCCTTTTTTGGGTTGATTTTAATTGGCGGAAAAGAAAAAAGTTCTTCTTTCCTTTTTGGAAATTTTGTTTTTTTTAAGGGCCTTCCGGGGTTTCTTTTAATTTAGGTTTTTGTGGCCCCAAAGGATAATTTAATGCAATTTTCCCTGTTTGCCCCGCCCGGTTTTTAAAAACCCCCATAGAAAACTTTTACGGAGTTGGGGTTCCCATTTTTTTTCCCCCCAATTTAAAATGTTTTGTTTATTTTTTTTTTCCACAAAACATTTTTCCAATTTTCGGTGAAAAACCCCAACCCAAACCCTAAATTTTTTTATCCCCCAACCTTCCAAAAATTGGGGGCCCCCTCAAGCCCTTGGGGGACTGTTTAAAGGTCTAAATACTTCCCCACATTTAAGGGCTTAAGGTGCAAAAACCCTATGCCCTTTAGAGGGAAAACCCCAGCGTTTTCAAGTTCCCCCAATTGCGGGTAATGACCGGATTTTTTGGTTTTTTTTACCCCAAAAAAAGGCCAAATCTATACCCACAGTAGTAAACCAAAATTCCGGGCATTTTTACCTATTTAATGAAATTTTTTTTTAAAATTTGATTTTTAAAATTTTAAATTTGTTCAAAAACCCTTGGGGAAGAGAAAAGGGGGGGAAAAAAAGAAGGTAAAACAAAAAAAAAAAACTTGAAAGTTTTTTTTCCCCCAATCGGAAAACCCGCAAAAAATTTCCTTTTGGCCCAATTTCTTAAAAACCCAATTAAAAAAATCCAAAATCAATTGGTAAAACCCAAACCCCATTTTAAATTTTAAAAAATGTTTTTTCATGATTGACGAAAAAAAGGAAAAAATTTAAAAAACACAAAAAATTACATATTTTTAACTTTAAAAAATTCCCCCCAAACTTTCCAAAAAAAGTTCAAAATCCGGGGGGGAAAAAATTCCTAAAAAGTTCCTTTTTGGAATTAAAAAATTTTAGTGGAGGCAAAAGAAATTGGGGTTTTTGGGGGAAGAGGTTGTATTTTTAATGGGGGAAGTTTTTGCTTTTTTTTTTATTTGGGGTTTGGGGAGATTCTAAATTTAGGGGGTAAAATTTTAAGGATTTTTTGTAGGGGGGCTTTTTTTTTGGTAAAAAAAAACCCTTAAAGGAAAAAAAAAGGAGTTTCCTTTTTTAAAGGGGGGGCTCAACTTTTTTTTTTTATTAAAATTTTTGTAATTTTTTCTTTTGGAAAATAAACCCTTTTTTCCCAAAAAAGTTCTTTTGTTTTTCCCACCCAAATTAAAAACGTCAGGACTATTTTTAACCCTTTAACCCCTTTTCCCAAAACATTTTTGGGGGGAAATTTTCCCTTGGTTTTTTAGGGGCAGGGGGGATTTGAATTGTTTTTTTAATTGGTTTTAATGCCGGGGAAAACTTTTTTCGATCTCAGGGTTTCCCAACGGGCGCCCTGAATAGGGGGAAATAGTAATTAAATCCCCGCTTTCCCCAAAACCAGCTAAATGCCCGGGCATATTTTTTTTTTTTGAAATCACTAGCACCAAATAACCCGGGTTCGTGGATATTGGGGACTTTTCAAAAGGGCATTTTGTTTTTTAAAGGGGTTTTATTGAATGATTTAAAGATACTTTTAAATTTTTTAATTTAGGGGAAAATTAATAGAAAAAATTTTTAAAAAAAATAAGAAAACCCATTTATAAAAAACCAAAAATTTTTTTTTTCCGGGGGTTTTTTCCCCCCTTTAACAAAGGCCAATTATTTAAAAAAAAAGTTTTTAAAAAAACCCCTTTTATTTGGGGTTTTTTTTTTCCTTTGCCTTTTGGGGGTTCAAATCTCTACCCTTAATAAATTTACCCCCATTTTTTAAAAACACCCAAGAAAGATGGAAAAAAGGGGCCCAAAAAAAATTAAGGTTCAAAAAATTTTTCTTTTCACCCGGGCAAAAAAAACCCAATTGGGAAATAAAAAACCCCCAAAAAAAAACCACATGGGATGAAATTTTTTAATGAACCGGAAAACCTTAAAATTTTCCGGGAAAAAAAAATTTCCCCTTTTAATTTTTTTACATTTGGGAAAAAAGGGAAAAAAAAAAATTTTTTGGGTTTTTAAAAGAAACCCAAGGTAATTTATAATATAATTTTTTTTCCAAAAAACAACTTTTTTTTTGTCAGTTTAAAAAAAACCTTTTTTGGAAAATTGTGGGGGGTTGGATTTGTTTTGAATCCATTTTAAAAAATTTATGTCGGAACTGGGGGGGACGGTTTAAAACCTATTTTTTTATGTTCTTCAAGAAAACGTTTAAAATGTAAAAGGATAAAAAAAAAACGTCTTTTTCACCTTTAAAAAAACCCCAAGACTCCTTTTGGGGCCAACGTGGGTTCTAAAGGGAAAAATTTTAAAAATTTGGTCATTTTTGGGGGGAGGGGCCAACAAAAACTTCCTTTTTTTTTAAAAAAAGGGTTTTTTTTTGTTAAAAGATATTAAGAAAAAATTAAAAAGGAATATCCACTTTTGGGTTTTTCCTTAATTTTGGAAAACCCCTTTTAAAAAGGGCCTTGCATTTAGCCCCAGGCCCGCCCATAAAAAAAAAAAAGGGGAAACTTGCTGAAATTTGTTCAAAAACCAACCCCTAAAAACCCTTGAAAAAAAGCACAAAGGTTTTTCATTTGCAATTTAATGGAACCAAATAAAACCCCCCTTTCAAAAAAACCCGAAAAAGGGGCAAGAATTAAATAAATTTGTTTAAAAAATTCAAAAAATTAAAAGGAAAATTTTAGGGTAAGTTATGGATCAAAAACAAATTTTTTTTAAAAGAAATTTTTTTTCCCGGTTTTGGAAAATAAAAAAAAAAAATTTTTACATTTTTTTATTTTTTTGTTGGTTTTTAAATTTTTTAACCCTGCAATATAAATTAACCCCTTGCCATTTTTCAATTTTTGGGGAAAAATATAAACAAAAATCCCAAAAACAACCTGGTGGAAGGGTTTCCCCCAATTTTTTTAAAATTAGGCCCAAACTTTTGGGCCTAAAAAAAAAAAATTTTTTTATGGAACCCTTCCCCAAAATTTTGCCCCCAATCAAAAAACCAAATGAATAAATAAGGGTGTTAAAAAAATTTGGTGTTTTGGGATTTCCCCTTTTTTGGGTTTTGGTTGGGGGTTTGGGGAAAAAAAAAGATTTTAAAAATTTAAAAGTTTTTTTGGGTTTTGAAAAAAGTCAAAAATTTTCATTCAAATTGGGGCTTTGCAAACAAATTTTGGGGTTTTTTTTCCAAAAGGTATATTTTTAAACTTTTCCCCTTTGGGGGTTTGTGGTGTCATGGTCAATTTTGAAGCTTTTTTTAGGGCTTTGTTCACACGGCGTTTCGGGAAATGAGGTTTTGGAGGGAATTTTTCCCAAGGGGCGTTTCCTCCCCAAAACCCGTCGAAAAATTTCACATAAAAACCCTTTCCCTAAAAAAAGTTTCTTAAAGACAAAGGTTTTTTTTGAAAAGGGCCCTTGATCGGGTTTTTGGATCGGGTTTTTGGGGGGACAAGGTTTTCGCCCCCATAAAAATGAATAGCCAGGAAAAAAACCGCCACCCAAAAACTAAAAAACTCGCTAAAAAACCCGCCCCTACAAAACCTTTAAAAGAATTGACATGACGTTTTTTTTCCCCTTTGCTTCCAAAAAAAGCGTGTAAAAAAACCTCGTCGTGTGGAAACTACAAAAATTTTTTAAAATAGGAATCTTTTAAAAATGAATGGGGGCGTTTTGGAAGATTTTGGACGAGGTTTTAGGTGAAAAAATTTGCTAAAAAACCCCTTTTTTCATTCCAAAACTCATCCAAAACTGCCTTGAAAAACATCCCCTTTTAGGGTGGTTTTTGGGCGAAATTTTGGGGGCCTTTGGTTTTCGGAAATTTTTGGCGTGTTTTCCCCCGGGGTTTTTTCCCCAACGGTTTTTGTTGGCTTTTCATTTTTTTTTTAAAAAACCTCTTTGAAAACCTGACCCAAAAAACCTTTTTGATCCAATACCTCCCCCAAAAAACCTCGCAAAAAACCCTTTTTTAAACCCTTTGAAAAAGCGTGTTTCAGGGGGAGGTTTTGATGTGGTTTTGGGCGAGGAAAGGCCCAAAAAACCCTTTCATCCAAAAACCTCATCCAAAAACCCCTTGTGTACATGCCCTTAGGCGGGTTTTGGTGCAGTTTTCGGGGCCGGGTTTTTTGGGGCTGTTTTCCCCCGGGTTTTTGACCCCATTTTTTTGTCTGGCTTTTAATTTCTTTGGGGGGGAAAACCCTCACCCGACAATGATCAAAACCCCAAAAATCCCTAAAAAACCTTTTAAAACCCCCAAAACCTTTTTTTTGGGGGGCGATTTCCCCAAAAACCCGCTCCAAAACCAAAACCAAAAAACATTTTAAAAACCCCCAGAATTTATTCACCCTTTTTGGGTGCCCCTTTTGCCTTTTGGGCGGCTTTTTTGGGTGCCCGGTTTTTGGCCCCCCCCAAAAAGTTTTCCCCCGGGCCAGGGGGTTTTGTTGGGGGGGGGTGTTTTGTTTTTCCGGGGGTTTACGCGGCCCCTGTTTTTTTTGCCCCGCAGTTTTTGTCCTGGCTTTTAAAATTTCTATGGGTAAAAACCCTCTTTAAAAACCCCTTCCCCCCCCAAAAACCCTTTGACCCCAAAAACCTAAACCAAAACCTCGGAGAAAGCCTTTAAAACCTTTTTGGGAAGAAAGCATGTTTCAGGCGGGGGGTTTTAAGGGGTTTTTTTTGGGCGGGAAAAGGGGAAACCTCCCCAAAACCCTCACCCAAAAAAACCCTTGTGAACATGCCTTAGGTGCTTTTTGGGTTTGCATTTTTTGGGAAAAGGTTTTGGCTGTTTTAACCGGGTTTTTTGACCCCCTGTTTTTGCCCGGGGGCCCTTTTTAAATTTTTTGGGTGAAAAAATCATCGAAAACCGACCCAAAAACCCTGATCCAAGACCTCACCCCAAAACCTCGCTGAGAAAGTTTTTAAAAACCTCTTCTGAAGCGTGTTTCAGGCGGATTTTGTTTGTGTTTTTTGGGGCAAGGAAACACAAAAACTTGCCCAAAACCCTTCCCCAAAATTTAAGCCTGTGAAAATGCCCTTGGAAATGGGTTCACCCATTTTGTTTATTTTTTCAAAAGGGGGGTTATGGGGGTGACAAATGGGTATTTTTTACTTTAAGGTAGAGAGGTTTGATTTGGAGTGGGGGATTCCACCCCCGAATAAAATTTCCCCCAAAACCGGGGTGTAAGGTGTTTTTCACTTTTTCCCCTGTTTTAAATTTCCCTTCGAGTATTTTCGGCCCCTAATTTCTGCGCCTAAAAAAAAAATGGCATGTTAATTTTTTTGGTGGGTTTTTTCACTGATAAGGGAAAAAGTGCCCGGGACAAAAAGTCTCCCTTGGGCTTTCTGGGCCCAACCTTTCCCCTGAAATTCCCAAGCTGGCAAGCGGGGAAACCTTTTCATCAAGAAAACAACACTTTTAGGCGCTGACATGTTGGTTTTGGGTTTTTGGGGGGTTGGTGGTAGCAGGGTTGTTTTTGGGACTATTTTTAACTACTGCAAAATAACAGAAAAAATTTACGGGTTCTTTGGAAATTGCAGTGTTCGCAATGCTAAACAGAAAAAACAAGTTTTATTTTTAAAAACCTACGTAAAATGGCATATTTTTTCTTTGGAAACTTGTGCGAATTGGGAAAATTTATGCTGTAAAAACAGGGCTTCAAAATTTTTTGCCCACAGCATATATTTTTTGTAAAAAATGGAAACTTTTGTGTTTTTTAGCTTTTTATTTTGGTACATAAAAGGGGGGGTTTTTAAAAGGGGATTTATACTTCATCGGTTCCGGGGTTTTTTTCCTTTTTACTTTCAGTTTCTCATTTTCCTAAAATCGGAGGGGTTTTTCCTTCCCCCACTGGGTTTTTCTCCAAACTGATAAAGGGGATAAATTTCCACCCCCCCCTTAACTTTTAGTGCTCGCTCCGAGTCAGTGTGTTTTTTGGGAATCAGTGGGGGGGTTTTCCCCACATCCTTTTTCCCCCCTTCCCGTCTGAGCCCACAGGTCACGGGTTTTATTTTCCTCCCCTCTCCCCGTCTTTTTTTTTAGGGGCTGTTGTTTCCCAACCCCAAGCCCTGTTATTCGTTTTGGGACTGTCTTCTATGAATTCCAGAGCCCCTGAACTCTTCCCCACTCCCCCAGCTGGACGTTTGTTACATTTGAATCCGGGCCCTTTTATGAATCACCCCAGACCCCAGAAAAGATTTTTCCTTTTCTAGGGTTTAACACGCGGAGCATTGACATTGAAAAACCAATTCTGCTGTTTTTTGTTTGTAGAAGAAGATGCGTGTTACTGTGCAGCTGGGGGGTTGGGGCTGATTTGAAATGTTGCCGGCCCCTTTATTGGGAAAGTGAGAGAGGCAGGATCCACAATTCCTGGAATATGACCGGGGGCAGAGGGGAATTTTAAATTAGTAGAGCCACCCCAATAAAATAAAAGGGGGGGAACCCGGCGGAAAATTGGGGAACAGGGGTTTAGAAAACGAAGATAAGGGAGACAGTGAAAAAACAACCCTTTGAAAGGAATCCAATTCCAAAAGTTGTTGTTTTCATGCCCCCCTTTTTCCCTGAAGACCATTTTAATGTAAGGATACAACTCCTTTAAGTAACAAAATACACATAAAAAAAGTGTAAATCCAGCCTTACTTTTCCCAGGGCTTAAACCAGGCACGGGAAACCCAAAAGCTAGTGCTATATAGCGGGAAACTTTTAAACTTGTCCTTTTTTTTGCCCCAGGGGGAAAGGCTTTGTTACCCAAAAGCTTTAATACCTGGGGGGGAGCAGTGTCCCCCTCATGGAAAAACCCCCCCCCCTTAAGGTTTTGGGGAAAAATTGGGGGGGTTCGTTTTTGCTACAGTCCCTGGCAGCCCCCGTTTGCCTTCTTACCCAACGTTTATTGTTTGTTCCCAAGCCCGGGGTTAACACTCCTTTTTTAAGGAGAGGGCCCGGGTTAACTAGCGCAGGGAAGCAGTGAGAGGGTTAAACCCCCCCAAGATTTTTGACTGCAATTAAAAAAGAGAAATTTGGGATAAGACTTCCAGAGCAGCCAAGAGCTGTCCCAAATGCTAAACCCCCCAAAGGAAAATCCCTTCGTGCCGTGACAATTTTGCTTCTCTACGGGTGGGGGGGGTTAAAAGTCCCCTGTTTTTTGTGCCCTTCAGTTAACAAAAATGATAAGAGAAAGCAGTCCCTGTGCTAAATGCTTGCGTTTTCGCACGTGGGTCCTGCCCCCTTTTCCCCCGGAATTTTTTGGTAAAAGGGTTAAGGAGCAGACACCCCTAAAATTTTTCAAGTTCCAACAGTCCCCGGTATTTAGGAAAAAGAGGTTTTTTATGGGCATGACGTCATAAAAGCCTCCGTTCTTTAACTAAAAGGGACCGTGTGAAACCTGGAACGACGAAAACCTGGGGATGCCTGAGTTTCCAATATGGGGTCTTTTTAGGGGTGTTTTTTAAGTTTTAAGTGTTTTAAACTATTTTTTTCACAAAAAACATTGTCTTACATGCGACTTTGCAGAAAATTTTTTTTGAACTTTTGAAAAAATGGCAAATATTTAAAAAATTTCCCCACTTTTTTGTTTTTTTTTTGCAAATAAGCAAGGATTGTAGGGCCCAAATTTTCCCTTACAAAACCAAAAACAAAATTTTGTGTCAAGAAAAAAAAATATTCTCTGAATCACATGGATGGGTTTAAAATTTATAAAAAAAAGTTTTTCCCACTAAAAGTGACACGTCAGTTTTAAAAAAAGGGAGGCTTTGTCAGGGAAGGCCAAAACTGGGTTTTTAAAAGGTTTAAGGGGGTTTAAAATAGAAAAATTTTGATTTAACTTAAAAGTTTTAAAAACCCTGTGAACCAAAATCATAAAAAACACACCTCTTTTTAAACATGTGCCCTATGGGTTCAATTTACTTTTTTTTTAGCCCTTTTCTAGGGTTCCCGTCTTTTTTTGGTTCCGGGCCTTTTTTTAAATTATTTGGTTTTTTTTTTTTTCCTTTTTGGTATTAGTTGATTTTCTTTAAATGGGTTTTTAAATTTTTAAAACAGTTTTAAAATTAAAATTTTTAAAAGGGTCTTCGTGGATTTTTCTTTTCTTTAAAAATTGGGGTCCCAACAATTTGTCCACATTTTAAAAATATAAATGATTTAAAAAATTAAAGCTTATTTTGAAAAAAAAATGTTTTTTTTTTTTAAGGGGGGAAGAGTGAAATGGTGGTTTCCAAGGGACGTCTCTTTTTAAATCCCTTTAACTATGAAGAAGAAGGGGAAAGAAAAAGAAAACCCCATTACAGTTTAAAAAAAAAACAAGATCCGGACATAAGAAAATTCACAGAGATGAAAGGCCATTTTCTTGCTCAGAATGTGGGAAATGTTTTACTACAAATTCAGCATTTATTGCCCCCTCGGGGAATTTTCACCCCGGGAAAAGAAGCCATTTTTTTGGGGGGAAACCCAATGGGGAAAAATTCTTTCCCCTCAAAAAAGGGGAAAATCTTTTTTATAATCAGAGAATTTCACACAGGAGGGGGAAGCCATTTTCTTTGTACAGAATGGGGAAAAATTTTTTGGGTTTTTTAAAGGGGGGGAATCTTTTTTGGGCCCATCAAAAGGACTTTTCACAAAGGGGATAAACATTTTAAATGTACAGAATGGGGAAAAATTGTTTTAGCCCATGACAGGGTTATTTTATTGGACATCAGAAAAATTCCCCACGGCGAGAAGGCCCTTTTTTTTTGCTTAGAATGTGGGAAGTGTTTTACTACAAAATCAGGTCTTACTGAACATCAGAAACTTCACACAGGAGAGAAGCCATTTTCATGTACAGAATGTGGAAAATGTTTCAGGTTTAAAAGGGATCTTATTGGGCATCAGAGATATCACACAGGAGATAAGACATTTTCATGTACAGAATGTGGAAAACATTTTTGTCATAAAACTACTCTTATTGGACATCAAAAAATTCACACAGGAGAGAAGCCATTTTCCTGCTCAGAATGTGAAAAGTCTTTTAGTCATAAACTAAGTCTTACAGAGCATCAGAAAATTCACACAGGAGAGAAGCCTTTTTATTGCTCAGAATGTGGGAAATTCTTTAGACGGAAATCACATCTTGTGGAGCATCAGATAATTCACACAGGAGAGAGGCCATTTTCATGTTCGGAATGTGGAAAGTCTTTTAGTCATAAACCAAGTCTTACACAGCATCAGAAAATTCATACAGGAGAGAAGCCATTTTCATGTTCAGAATGTGGAAAATTTTTTAGTGACAAATCATATCTTGTGGTGCATCAAAAACTTCACACAGGAGAGAAGCCATTTTCATGTTCAGAATGTGGGAAGTCTTTTCGCCAGAAAACAAGTCTCGTGGAACATCAAAAAACTCACACAGGGGAGAAGCCATTTTCATGTTCAGAATGTGGGAAAAGTTTTAGTCAGAAATCAAATCTTGTGGAACATCAGAAAATTCACACAGGAGAAAAACCATTTTCATGTTCAGAATGTTGGAAGTCTTTTAATGTTAAAGCAAGTCTTGTGAGGCATGAAAAAACTCACACAGGAGAGAAGCCATTTTCATGTTCAGAATGTGAAAAGTCTTTTAGTCTGAAAGCAAGTCTTGTGAGGCATCAAAAAACTCACACAGGAGAGAAACCTTTTTATTGCTCAGAATGTGGGAAATCCTTTACTGATAAATCACATCTTGTGGAGCATCAGAGATGTCACACAGGAGAGAGGCCATTTTCATGTTCAGAATGTGGGAAGTCTTTTATTCAGAAATCACATCTTGTTAGACATCACAAACATCATACAGGAGAGAAGCCATTTTCATGTACAGAATGTGGAAAATGTTTTAGGTTTAAAGGGGATCTTATTGGGCATCAGAGATATCACACAGGAGATAAGACATTTTCATGTACAGAATGTGGAAAATGTTTTAGTCATAGACATGTACTTATTGGACATCAGAAAATTCACACAGGCGAGAAGCCATTTTTTTGCTTAGAATGTGGGAAGTGTTTTAGTCGGAAGCCACATCTTGTGGAACATCAGAAAATTCACACAGGAGAGAAACCATTTTCATGTTCAGAATGTGAGAAATGTTTTAGTCGGAAGCCACATCTTGTGGAACATCAGAAACGTCACACAGGAGAGAAGCCATTTTCATGTTCAGAATGTGGGAAATCTTTTAATCAGAAATCACATCTTGTGGAACATCAGAAACATCATACAGGAGAGAAGCCATTTTCATGTTCAGAATGTGGGAAATCTTTTAGTCGGAAATCACATCTTGTGGTGCATCAGAAACATCATACAGGATAGAAGCCATTTTCTTGCTCAGAATGTGGGAAGTCTTATACCTTTAAAAAAAGTCTTATAAGACATTTAAAAACTCACAAAGGAAAGAAATAATTTGCATGTTCAGTATATAAGTAAAGTTTCAGATAGAAATTGGATCTCATGGAACAAGTAAAAGTAATTTGTAGGTAAGGTCGTCGTCCTGATAAGGATTGTCCCCAACTGGAACCTAGGACTACTTAGCCCTGGTAAACCCTAAATTAAGAAATCCAAAAAAGACAGTCTATGCTACTCCCAAATGGTAAAATACTAGTTAGAGTACTATTATTTGCCAAAAATATGGGTATATTTGGGTATATGGGTATGTTTTTGATGAAATTCTAACTAATATTTTACCATTTGGGTGCAGCATAGACTGTCTTTTTTGGATTTCTTGTTTTAGGGATAAACAGGGCTAAATAGTCCTAGGTTCCAGGTGGGGCCACCCTTATCAGGAAGATGATCCTACAAACATATTGATAGCTAGTGTGTGTTACAGGGTGTACTGGGGACAGATACTCAACTACTGTCTACTGTATCCGTTGTTAGGATTTTCTGAATTTTGATGTTTGGTCTCACTATAACTTGTTATATTATTACGCTCCAGAAATGCATCAACACCCTTTTTGAATTCTGTTATTGAATTCAATATGACAAGTTCCTCTGGCAGAGACTTCCACAGTCTCACTTCTCTAACAGTAAAGAATCCCTTTCTATGTTTATGTAGAAACTTTCTTTCCTCAAGACGTAGAGGATGTCCCTTTTTTTCTTAATACAGTCCTCGGTATAAATAGATCCTTGGAGAGATCTCTACATTGACTTTTAAAAGACATCTAATATTCCATTATCGGTGCAGTCAAAATTGAGATATTGCTTGCCTACAGGAAACACACATGCTTCTTGAACACATTACCTTTACTTAATAGCCCATGGATTGGGTGGACATATCAGAGCTCTTTCATGAATACTGCCAGGGAGGTTTCGACCCTGATACACCGCAGGGTTTATTCTGAATGACTTTCTATGGTGGGGGGGTTAGATATATAGATCCTTATTGTAAACTGTTTCAGCTATCTTTTCTACTAATAGGAGTATATGTCCCTCCTCGCCTAGTGTTTGAGAGCTGCTTGAAATTGTGGCCTACCACCCTGATTCCACTAATATATGGTTAGGCAACTTCAGTTGCTCTTGGGATAAGACATTAGAATATTTTAACGAAATAGTACAACACCCATTATCTCCCGCACCCTTGCTTCTCCAGTCACTCCTCTCTATATTCAAGATTATTGACTCCCAGGGCCACATGTATGAAAACTGTCTAGGTCTAAAACTCAGTCTATTTTCCTGCACAATAGGAAGACAGAGTAAGAATTTTTAGCCACAATGGATTTAAGCGCCAATAGGGTTTTGGGGGGCATTTAGCAGATAGTATGCGTAGGTGGCCAGTGGCAGGGTCCGAGGCTATGTGGAGTAAATAG
Organism: Phyllomedusa bahiana; assembly: GCA_025379985.1. NCBI lineage: Eukaryota > Metazoa > Chordata > Amphibia > Anura > Hylidae > Phyllomedusa > Phyllomedusa bahiana. The sequence continues at coordinate 6,731 of JAODAL010038872.1, read as the reverse complement.
GAGCCCGAGTCTAATGCTGGGAGTATGGACTGCTCAACCAGCATTAAGCCAATAAGGGATAAAGGCAAGAAAACGATTGTGAAGTAGGATGTTGAACCCTCTTGGGGCCACATGTATGAAAACTGTCTAGGTCTAAAACTCTCTTTGTTGCCCATAGCAATCAAAGCGCCCCTTTCATTTTTCCAGAGCACTATATGAAATGACAGGGGCGCTCTAATTGCTATGGGCAACAAAGAGAGTTTTAGACCTAGACAGTTTTCATACATGTGGACCCTTGAGAGTTCAACATCCTACTTCACAACCGTTTTCTTGCCTTTATCCCTTATTATCTTCATTCTGGTTGAGTAGTCCATACTCCCAGCGTTATACAGGCTCCTATTTACTCCACGTAGCCCCAAACCATGCCACCGGCCACCTATGCATACTATTTGCTAACATGCCCCCCAAAACCCTATTGGCGCTCAAAGGGGTTGTCTCACTACACTGATTCATCTGAACTCAGTCCTGTTTTCTTGGTTTCATTTTGAATTCAGGGGTGTGTTTACTGGCTTCTACTAGGCTGCAGCAGAAGCCAGGTCTGTAGCTATAGCAATCAGTGCTGACAGCCTATCAGGAGAGATCACACAGGTCTGTAGCTATAGCAACCAGTGCTGGCAGCCTATCAGGATAGATCAAACAGGTCTGGAGCTATAGCGACCTGAGGAGCTGATGCAGCCCATACAAGAGGGGATATCTAGGAATAGGTAGGAAACTGTTAATGGACACATATTGCAAAGTGACTTGTTTTTGCAAGATCTTTAACATAAAAAGCAATCATTGTAGTGAGACAACCCCTTTAAATCCATTGTGGCTAAAAATTCTAACTCTGTCTCCCTATTGTGCAGGAAAATGGACGAAATTTTTTACATTAACACAGGTACCATTCCTACTAGGGTGTTGTGGGACACATTTAAGGCCCATGCACGGTGTGTCATGTCATTGGCCATTAACGACCTGAAAAAAGGGTTAGCACACAAAGAACCACAATTGGCTAAGGAGGCCAGGGAGGCTGAGCTGGCATATATAATGGATCCCTCTACTGCAAATATGACGGAGTGGTTGTGCCAAGATCACCTTTATCAGTCTGTCACTATTTCTACAGCCAGAAAAAGCTTTTTTTCTCTCGGTAGTCATATTATGAGCATAGAAAAATGTGATTACTTACTGACCTGTATATCATGGGGCCCTTCTACCCCACTGCTGATCTCCTCTCTAAAATTCTTAACTGGGAACACCATCATGAACCCCACAGAAATTCTTACAGAATTCTAGACCTTTTATCAAAACTTATATGCTAAGCACACTACTGCCACATCTTTAGAGATTAATTCATATCTTGCAGGGCTTCCGCTTTCCATTCTTGCTGACACAGACCTGGGTTACTTGGACGGGCCAAAGTCTAGTCTCCATTTCCTCCTTTCAGTTGACATTTTCCCATTTTACAGGGAATATGCTGAGGTCCTGGCCCCGAAGTTGGTGGAAGTGCTTCTGTGCGTGAAATTGTCGTGATACCCATGTCTATGCTGTGGGAATCCTATGATCCCATCTCTCTCCTCAAGAAGAATGTTAAAATTTTGGCCAAATTTTTAGCTCGGAGAATGAATTTGGTAATATTAAAGCCTGTACATCTGGACCAGTCGGAAAGCATATACAAAAATACAAGCAAAGTAAATGGAAATGGGCTCTAGAGTGGTAGAAGCGCTGGACCACCTTTTTGCAACACTTTGGGTTTGGCTCTACCCTGTTTTATACTCTGCTCCAACATCACAGATAGTAACCAATGGTTGTGAATCTGAGCCATTTGCATAAGCATAGCATATTGCATAGGCACTCGACAAGAACGTGCCTTATCCACTCTCCTCTTTGCTCTGGTTTTGGAGCCAATGGCCACATGAATGAGGTTAGATCCTGATTCTTAATTGTCTTAATTGCCCCTGGTCTATGAGAAAAATCAGCCTGATGACAGGTTTCTTTATCTCTTCGATCCACATGACTCCCTTCCACTGGCTTTGTAGGTGATTAATGACTTCTCTAGCCTTACGATCAATTGGTCAGAGTCCCATATCCTCCCACTAGATTTCTCTCTTCCCATAAATCGAGCAATGCCTACTCCCCTAGTCTGGTTTAATTCAACAAAATATCTTGGGGTCACGATGTCCTGTTCGGTGTCAAGATATGAGCGGCTGAATATTACTGCCTTCTCTCCTTTTTGCAAAAATAGATCATTGTATGGGGAAAGGTACAGATGGAAGCGAAAATCAGTCTGGTCAGGATGTCCCGTTTTCCTAAAGTTCTATATATCATTCAGCGCTCCCCTGTTTATAAATCTACTTCTCTTTTAGATTACATCCAGAGAACTCTAGTGGCTTTTATCGGTGATCCTCAATGTCCTATGTTGGCAACCAGATTTCTTATGGCACCCAGCCAGTCTGTTATCTCTTTACTTTGGGAACTGACGATTTATTAAAAACTCAGTCATCAATCATCTAACCTTCTGGAGGAGGCTACCCCCATCTTCTGTATCTTCTGTTGTGTGGCACTGAGGTTCTGACTAGTAACCTGCAGCACTGTCCCATCTTGGGGCAGATGCTGGTGGTCTGGAACCAGGCTTGACGTCTCTTTTATTCTGAAGGATTTGATGCCCATACTCCATTATGGAGATATTGACGACTTCTAGAATTTATGGCCTTATCCATTGATATTGATTGGAGTAGCTACGGTTCCTGGTACCTTTCACACCTTTGTTATGATAAGTATTAAACCCTTAACCCCTCCAAAGGAAAAAATATGACTCTTCATTTTTCTCCTCCCCACCTTCCACGAGCCATATTTTTCCACCTACATAGAAATATGAGGGTTTTTATTTTGCAGCACAAGATGGACGTTCTAATGGTGCCATTCATCGCACCATAGAATATACTGGGGAATGGCAAATAAAAATGTGGGGCAAAATGTGAAAAAAAAAAAATACTTGCGCTATGTTTGCAGGTGTTTTGCTTTTACACCGCTCAATATTTGGTAAAGATTGAGTTTCTCTTATTCTACGTTGAACAAATTGGGGAAAACCCCAAACCCATGTAGGGTTTCCTTTAATGTTTTGGTATGTAAAAAAAATTTTCCAAAATTTTTTTATTTATACATTTGCGCCAGGCGCCATTTTGGAACCAATAACTTTTTTGTACTAACACCTACGGACCTCTATGAGGGGCATTTTTTGCGGCTGAAGAGCACTTTTTATTGTTACCAGTTTGGAATGCATGCGACTTTTTTGGTTAAATTTATTATAATTTTTAGGGGACGTCAAATGACCAATGATTGTTTTTTTCAGCGTACGGGATCAATGATGTTATATTTCAATAGATCAGACTTTTCCAGACACGGCAACACCATTAGGGTGTACCAATATGGTGGTTTTACCACTTCCTGCCTCAGGAAGTAAAATCGAAAACATGCCGGCGATGGAAGCCTTCACAAGGCTTCCACGCATGTTCACCAATTTGGCCACGGGCCCCTCGACGAAGTAGGAAAGGTGGTGGCCCCCGTTTTCATTCAAATTGCAGCCATTTTGTGCGCCCAAGGGGGTTTAAAAAACGCAGGATGCGCCAGCACCATCCGAAACTGAAACCCCCGATTTTACACTTTTCCTTACTGCCACCAAAACAACCAAAACAACCAAGTGGGTTGGGGGTTTAAACCCCCCCCAAATTTTTACAAACAAAAATTCAACCTCCCCCACCCCAAACGTTTTACTTACTTAAGGGTGAAGCATGCCTTCCACCCCCAATTTGGCCTGGGTGTCATTCCTCTTCAGCAGGTACCAGTCCTGGAACCCTTTTTAAAACTATAGTATATACTATGTTGTCTACTGGTAATTGAGAATTCAAATTGATGGAATTTGGCAATAAATGGGAGCTGATCTAGGAAACCCTCACAGAGAAGAATGTTAGGGGCACCTTCTCCCCACAAGATTTTCCTCCAATTATAACAAGTTCCATGGGCCAACTTTGTAATGAGTAAATTTAAACCAAAATGTGTGCCCAAAATGTGATACTACCTCGGGATAATTTTTTACTTAATGGCCTTTCTAAAGTTGTAACTTTTGGAAACAGTTGCAACTTCCTGAGATAAAAGGGGCGCTGGGCCCTTTTGCCTGAAAGGATTTTGCTTCATTAGTTCGGCTGTTTTCTTGTAGCTTGATTTTCTCAGTTCCTTAAATCCAGGGGCTTTTTTCCCCTCCCCGCTGGTGTTTTTTAACTGAAGGGGGATGACATCATCATGAAGTTCCTCCCGATCAGGGCTCCCCTCCCCCCCCCCCGTCTGATTTCCCCCAATTTTCACTGGGTTTTCCCCTCCCTATGCAGTCTTATTTTGTAAGACTGTTTAAAAGCAAAGGGCCATTCATTAGACAGTTTCTATGAAACCCCAAAACCAAAAAAAACTCAAGGAGTATGGGGGGAAAACATCAACACTTTATTAAAATACTTTTGTGATTTAAATAAAGGGTTGATGTTTTACCCCCATTCTCTCTTGAGTTTTTTTGGTTTTGGGATTGATATTTAGAGAGGGGTTTTAATGATAGGGCTAATATACATTGCCTAGCCTGGAAATGAGGTTTTTCCCGGTAAATCATGTTGGACTATAGTCTTCTATGAACTCAATACGATTTCTTTTCCTGTACTGGGGGTTTGTTACAGTTGAATCCAGTTTTTTGAAAATCACCAATAGACTACTTTTTCCTTTCAAGTTTACACCAGGAGCATTGGCACCGAAGGGACAATTTGCGTTTTCTGATTGTAGAAGCAGTGCAGGTACCGTGGAGCTGCTGGGTGCAAGTGAAATTTGCCCAACCCTTATTCTAGTGAGAGAGGCAGGAAGTATTCCCGTGAATACGAACGGGGGGGCCCGACAGAAGTAAATTAGTAGAGCCTCACCAATGAAATGAAAGGAGGGGAATCCAAAACCCCGGGAACGTGTTTACACAAAAAGAAATAAGGACGGAAAAACAAGAACAGTTTTGGGAATGACATAATTTTCAAATTGCTTTTTTTCACTTCCCCTTTTCTGAAGACCATTTAATGTAATGATACAACCCCTTGAAGGTCTGGATTCTCCTACCAGACCAAAGTTTTTTTTTATTCCAGATTCTCTTACTTATTTTCAGTAGAAGCAATATTTTATTAAAAAAAAAGTCAATGCTAAAAATTGTCTCTCCCATAGAACGTCTTCTTTCACCAAATGGTTGAATTTGGTTAATAACACAATTCTACTCACAGAAAATGCCCCTCCAAATTTAGTAAAACATGTATACTTGTCCGCACTCAGCAGACACAACAAATACTACACAGAAATTAGCTCATGATGCCGCTCTTAGCCTTTAGTGGAGCTGCCAGATAATAATATAAATGTACAATCCAGAACATGTAGCTTTGATGTCCATAGAGCCCCTGCCTTTGAGTACGTGCCCATGGGATGTATAGAGGCCATGCCTAGACGATTTGTCCCAGAACCAAAGTAGCCGTTGTGTTTTATGTTTTTTTTTTTGAAATTTTTTCTTCTTTTTGCACACCGGTTGTATCACTATTTTTTCATATAACAGGGTTCAACTTTATGGATAATTGGGTCAAATGTAATAATACTAATTTATCTTTTTGTGCTTTGCATGTGTGCAATTTCTTCTTTACTTGTACATGTACTTCTCTTTGGATATGTGAATGCATTATAATGTACAACAATACTTTGATATCGTGCTAACCTCTTTTCTTTTCCAATAATTTATTTGCGATTTAGAAAAAAAAGTTTTCTAGAAATATCCCCCAAGCCCCAATTGGGGTTTTTGGTGCGAATAGTTGGACCCCCAATAAACATTATTTGGGGGGACTTCAAAGGTAACCGGTCAGGTGGTTAATGCTACCCTATCTGATAAAGGGAGAGCAGCTGAGATACGCGATACGAATTTATTGATTTGGAGCGGGTTTTGAGTAAAAAGTAAAAAAATACTGATGGACTCCTTTAAAACACAACAGGGTCCCGTTTCCTCGTCCCGAACGTGATTGACAGCTTTTCCTGTATCATGTGTATAAACACTATCTGCCAATCACAGTATGTGGGGTGGAGCTCATAAATTTCCCTTTCATTTTACATATTTTTTTTTTTTTTTTTTTAACCAAAAATTTTACTCAAATCATATAACCCCATAGATAAGCTAAATACTCAGCCCCTTCCTCTATCACACCCCCGCCTTTGTAGGTGTGGGTGGTTCTATACCAGTGATAGCATAATTTATGTTTCTCTGTACTAGCTGAGATATTTCAAAGACATGCAGGAAACTAAAATCCATTAACAAAGCAGGGGGGGAACTACCGGGGGGCAGACTAGCGCTGCTATATGGCCCCCTTTCCCTTTGGGGGGCCCTCCAGGCCCCTTTTGCAGCTGCGGGGCCCGGGTACCCCCGGGGCACCCTGCCCCCCTTTAACCCGGCCCCTTCCCAGCGTTCAGAGGCCGGACTGCCCGGTCTTAGCAGATCAGTGCCAATGGCGCTCCGCTCTGCTTATCTGCCTGATAAGCTTAAGGCCTTAGGCCCACAAGGCTGACGTAGGCGGAGCGATGATGTCAAATCATCGTGCCACCCGTGCTGAGCACAGAGATGGTGGGGGCTTGGCCCTCGGAGAACGAGTGGGAAAAAGGTGAAGAAG